>PVKA01002708.1:0-120657 GCA_004027165.1 Ctenomys sociabilis | reverse complement strand
GTCCATTCCTCACTACCCTAACTGCCCCCTGTCCATTCCTCACTACCCCAACTGCCCTAGTCCATTCCTCACTACCCTAACTGTCCCCTGTTGATTCCTCACTACCTTACCACCACCTGTCCTTCCTCACTACTGTAACTGCCCTATTCATTCCTTACTACCCTAACTGCTCCCATCCATTCCTCACTGCCCTAACTGCCCCCTGTCCATTCCTCACTAACCTACCACCATCTGTCCATTCCTCATTACCCTAACTGCCCCTGTCCATTTCTCACTAACCACTACCCAAGGGCTCTCACATCTGATGTTACCTATGTTTATGGTTTCAGTCTAAAATGACCCTAGAAGTCTTGTGTGGAAAATGAAATATATATATATATATATATATATATATATATATATATATATATATATATATATGTGTGTGTGTGTGTGTGTGTGTTTCACTGTACACATTTAGTTTAGAGCCTAGCCGAAGGCCCAGCATTAGATTTTAAAGGTCTATGTGGTAGCAGCCACTTCCTCCCCACCACTGGTCAGGTTGTTCTTGGCCAGATGCTGCAGGGTCAGGGCTCAAAGGCTGCAGTTAGCTGCTGATGAGGCCAAGAATAGCAGTTCTGTTTGGGCTTTACTCCTTAAAAGTAATGGGTCATCCGGTTGCCCAGAACCTCTCAGCAACCACCCTTGCACTGTGCAGACACAGATGTCCTTTGCATTCCTGAACACAGGTCCCCATGTTGGTCACAGGTATCGGTCGCAGTCCTGTGCTTGGGCTTAAAGCTGCTGTGGTGCTAACCGCTGAAGCATACTGTGTCCGCAACAGAAAGAAAATAAAAACGAGCTTCTCAGAGAGTCACTCTGAACTCCTCTGGGCAAGCAGTTTGGAAGCATGAAGGTGCTGACTAGAAAGAACCTGGGTGGCCCCCAGAGAGCCTCCTCAGGAATGGGGCTGGAGAGCAGAGTTCAGATGAAAGCTCCCAGAAGGCCTTTGTGAGGGCAGCAGAGTGATGCTGAAGGGCTCTCTGCACAGATGAAGCTGTGGGGTGTCTGCTGCTCAGCAGGACAACACCTCTGCCCTGCAGGACAAGGACCTTCCCAGGAAGCACCTGTTCTCTCACCCCACCAAGCATGTAGTTCCCTCAGCATGTACTCTGGGCAAGCACAAGGCCCCGGCCTGAAAGAGCTGCCCAGGAGTCTCCCCTGTGGGGTTAGGTTGCATCCAATGCTCCAGCTGGGGCTGTCCCCCACCTGCACTGTCATTTGGCTGCTCATCTCCCCAACACTATAAACCCCTTCTTATCTAATTTTTCCATGGGTCTTTAGTCTGACATGAATGCTGACACTTAAGAAATACTGAATCTATTCCACAAATATTTATTAAATAAGTGGAAGCTTAGATGGCTGGCTGGATGGATAAAATAAATGTTCCACAAAGCCCATGCATAACTACATGGCAGACAGGCAGAAAGTGAGTCAGGAAGAGCTATGGACAGGGTATGAACATCTAGATGACAGCAGAGGGGGGATACGGGAAGGGGGAAGGGACTGGCATTGTGTTGGTTGATGGTCTTAATGGAATCTGTAAGTAGCGGTAGGAAAGCCTGAAGTCTGGTGCAAGGAGGCACCAGTTTGGAACAGAGCTGAGTTGAAGCATTTCATATGAGACAGGGACTCAGAGGCATGGCATCAAATGGGCAAGGGGTGGGAGAAAGAGGAGAAGGAAGAGGAGGAAGACAACAAGGAGTAGTCTGTCTCCTGGGGCTGAAAGGGTGCCACGAGATATTCTCACTCAATTCTGGGGCTCCTCAGGAAGCTCTAGTGGGCAAACTCTGGTCAGAGACTGTGCATCCACAGTAAGCAGCATTCTTTCTGATCCACAGAGTCTGGGCCTTTCAGGGAGTGGGAGGGTGGAGGGGGTGCTTTCAGGGCAGTTGACCCCGAAGTCTGACCTCCCTGAATTTCCTGGATACACGGCTCTGCTAGGGGAGAATCAGTTACTAATCCGAGAGAGGCTGTTCCTGTAAGGCGGGCACATGCTTGGGGGTCAGGCAGACCTTGGTTCAAAACATTCTAGATCTGAAAGGACTTCTATCTATCTAGAACACAGAAAGAATTTTAAAAAATCAGGCCCCTAAATTCAAAGGCACAATCCCAAAATGGGCATCTGAGATGAATGCACACTTCTCAGATAAAGAAATATATGTGACAAATAAATACATGAAAAAATGTTCAACATCATTGGTCATTGGAGAACTGCAAATTAAAACAACACTGAGATTCCATCTCACCCCAGAAAGAATGGCTACAACCAGCAACAAATGCTGGAGGGGCTCTGAGGAAAAAGGAGCCCTTCTCCATGGACAGTGGGGAGTGTATGCTGCTATAACTTCTGTGAAAATCAATGTGGAGAGGCCTCAAGAAACTAGGACTGGAGGTGCCGTTTGACTCAGCTATTACCCTTCTAGGTATTTTTTCAGAAAGAATTGAAAACATCATACGGCAGCAATATATGCACACCCATGTTTACAGCAGTGCAATCTGTCACAGCTAAATCTTGGAAACAACCCAAATGCCCATTAACTGAGGAATGGATAAAGAAGATATGGTATTTTTATACAATGGAGTGTTGCTCAGTTATAAAGAAAGATAAACCCGAGGCTTTTATAGATAAATGGATGCAACTAGAAGCTATAGTCATAAGCGAAATAAATCAGACCCACATGTGTAAACATGATACTGTCTCCCTGGTGTAAGAACCTGTAAAAGTAAATAAAATCTGAAAGGTACAATAGATACCGTGAAAGGAAAAGAAACTGCTCCAAAGGAAAGAACAACTGGGATGAGGAAAAGGAGAAAAGAAAGGAGAAAACCATGTATGTGTGTATGTACAGGATAGCTAGGCTGACTGTACTACTGATTTCTATTTTTTAAAGCAGTTAATACTTAAAATTTTCATTTTGATCAACTTTACACACTTCTATCCAGTAATCTGAACAACTACTTTGAAGACAAAAATGTACAATATAAGAACTATTGTTGAACTCTAGCGTTTTTAAAAATGTATTTAGTACACAGTCTACAGGGTCTCACTACACAGATCGGACTCAGTGATCCTCCTTACTTCCAGCTTCCCAGGCGGTGGGATTACAGGCGCACGCCACCACACCCAGTCTTGGTGGCGGTCTCAGGGCTCCCTAGGGGCAAGGCCAGCATGGCCACTAGGGATCAAATCTCGGTCCCCGCGCCTGCCTATTTAGTCCTCTGAGCTATTTGGCCGGTCCCATCTTTAATGTTTTGTGTATAATTTTTAAATTTCTTTAAAGTAAAAATATTTTTAAGAAGAATAATTTGATACCAATAAATTTGAAGTCAAAAAAAAAAAAAAAATTTTTTCCAGGTCTGCTTCTCATCAGTCAAGCACTCCGGGGCAAGGCTCTCCGCTTCTCTGGGCCGCTTCACCAGTAACATGCGGGCGCCCACAGCCACCTCTGACTGACTGTGGAGGAAGGGGGGAGGGGGGAGGAGGGGGGAGGAGGAAGCTGCTTTAAGGCAGGCTGCTACACCTGCACCAGTCACGTGGTGGGACTCGGGCTTGCTGTCCCCAGAGTGGCCCTCTTGCCTAGCCCCACGCATGCGCAGCCCTGCCTGCCCGCCTGGCACAGGGCTTGGGCCGGTTGCTGCACATTCGGTTTCCCCACAATGGCTCAGGCTGCGGCCATTCATCTCCACGCACGGGGCTGGGCATGGTCGGAATAACACTCAGAGGAAAGCGAGGGCTTCACAGCCCCCGAGGCCACGTGCCCAAGCCCACGCCATGCCACAGAGGGTGCCTTCCCCAGGCATTCTCAGCACCTCCTCCCTGCCTTTCTCATTTGAGCACTTAATGGGCTTCACCCTCTTAAATGACACCTGCTGGAAATGTAATTGTGCACATAATTGCGACGTGGGAATGGCGGTCGGCGTGTTTCTCAACACCCGCCTGTGATTCCCTCAGAGAAGAGGCAGGCCCTGAAGGCCCTTTCCTGGATCCCTGCTGAGGGAACACCTCGTGCTTTTCCTCCACGCAGGGCAGGTGGCCAGGGGAATGGAAAGGTAAGATCAAAGCACCTGCGGCCCCATTAAGATTTCCAAAACCAAATATCTGGCGCTAGGCTCAGTCCTGAAGCCAGGGCCTTGTCATCATGCTAAGGGAAAAATAAAAACCCCTGAGGGCACATCCCCTAAAGCATGCAGTTGGAATCCTAGAAGCACAGCTGCTTGCTGCAGAGAGCTAAGAGGGATGTGGGTTTGAGGCTTGGGGTGGGGGTGGCCCCTGACACAGGTACCAAAGACAAGGAAGCCTGGGTCTTAATAATAACACTAAAGACAATAGGTAGCATTAGTAATAATCATCTTGATTATTAATGGGACTTGGGTCAGGCAAATTTGGGAAGGAAATAAAAAGGGACTGGAAGGCTGGAGCAGGCCTGGGGGATAGTGCCCTTTATGCTAGCTTTGCATAAATGCAAATACATAGATGCATGGGTATAGATAAATATACAGATGTACAGATAGATATTAGGGTTGTTATGTCCAAACACTGGCTGTTGGCCTTTGGCTCTGTGGAAATGACTTTTGTCCTGTTAGCATCCTCCTGTCAGACCTTCTCCTAGCTTTTTATTGAGGTTACAGACATTTATCTGAAGTCTCTGGCTAAGAATTAGAGTATCAGCTCAGTGAGCCCAGCACCCGGGAGGCTGAGGCAGCAGCTCAGGCCCAACCCGGGCCACATGGTAACTTACTGAGACCTTGTCTCACAATTTAAAATGTGAGATGACGGACACAGGGCTATGCAGCAGAGTGCAAAGGCCTGGATGCAATCCTGTGTGGCAGAAACAAAGAAATTGAACTTGTTTGTCTATTTAGATCACTTGCCTTGACCCTGAGAACCTAGCACTCACATCCTTGTTTTGCAATAGTCATGCAACACACTGAGGAGACTTGTTCCTTTCACCCAGGGCCCAGGCAAATATGGGCAATGTTGATGATGGTAACTCCCTGGTGGTCTCTCTGGGAGTGTGAGCTGGGTCCTGATGCTGCTGCAGTCCTTCTGTCACCTGAGGCTGTGAAGGAATAAAGGCTGCACACAACTCTGGCACACAAGCCTCCAGATGCCGCATCGCAGCCCAGTGGCCCTGGCAGTAAGGGGAAATGGATGTCCTGCCTGTGGCCGTCCTTTGGAGGCCTCTCAGCGATGTCCCTGTCCTTCATTCAGTCTCATGAATTTAAGCTATGCTTTTCCCCATGACTCAGGTCTACCTCAGCTCCACAGAGTAGATGTCCTTCATGACCACCAGCTCTGGAGAGTACTTGCACCTAAATAAGACGGCCCTGGCATGCTGTGCCCCTGGGGCTGCATGCTGTATGCTCCGGGGTAATTGTGTTCTCCCTGCATCTCTAGAACACAGTGAGTCAGCCCTTAGGCCACCTCTTATTAGGTGAATTTAGGGCTGGCCAGGTAGCTCAATGGATTAAAGCTCCTGCTTAGGCAGACACAGGGGCTAGGGGTTTAATCCCCAGTGTGCCATGCCAACTCCCCCACTGAGATCGCGACTGAAACTAGGCATGATGGCACACACCTGCAATCCCAGCACTTGGAAGGCTGAAAACCGAAGGATCACTGAATCCGATCCGTGTAGTGAGACTTTGTAGACCCTGTAGTAAATATATATATATATATATATATATATATATATATATATATAATTGCCACCTCTGAAGCAAACACCCACTATTTGGGGCCTGACAGCTGGAAGCACAAAGCATCCCCTCCTGGCACCAGCCCATGGGGCAGCTGGGCCTCATCCTGTTGCAGCTAGTGAGGCACACCTGACCACAGCATGGACTTCAATGCCTGTGTTCTATTGTCCGGCTTCAGGAATTTCAGGACCCCAGGAGTGAAGGCCCTCAGGACAATGCTTCTGTGCCATCACACATGGTTCTCAGGCCATTCCTGGAGAGTGTGTAAGCCATGGAATATCCTGCAGTACATTCTTCTCTTCAAATGAGCCGGGATGGATTCTGTTGTCTGAAGCGAAGATCCTTGACTGAGATAACATCTGTCTGCCACCCCCAAACCATAAGCTTCTTAATGCAGAGATTTGTGTGGGTCTTTATCTTCCCAAAATATGCCCTATGCCTGGAAGCCTCTCCTGACCAGATGGGGGTGAAGAGCCAAGCACACCACAGTGCCCCCTTGCCCCGCCCTGCACTGCAGTGGTGTGCGGTTAACTGTTCTGGTAATGACTGGGAAATCAGTTCACCTGGCTAATTACAATCATGTATAATATACAGCATCAACAAATGCTTGTGATTGTGAGTTGAGAGAATTTCTTATCAGGAGAGTAAAAAGACTGTGGTACACAGACAAATTGAAATGTGTGTTGTCGGCTCAGAGGCTTTTTCTGTTTCCTGCGTGGCTGGCTCTCGGCTGCCTTCCCAATAGCTGAGGGACTTCCAGATAATGAAAGTGCGCTAACCATGTACACTGTTAGCAGCTCCTTTCAGGCCCCTTCCTGTCCAGATGTACAAAGAGAATAGCAAAAGGAAATAAATCCAGCGCTTCCTTGGCCTGCCCACGAAACCACTAAATCTCAGCAGTTCTGAATCATCAAGCCTTGCATTTCTCATCAACTGCCCCTCATATGCAGCATTTTCAATTAAGCCAAGAGCACTGCTGAACTAATGATATTATGATATTAGTCCCTGCAGATTAACATGCAGCTAACAGTTTGGGAGTGTTGTCTGCATTGTATTGCTCTTCCTACCTGCAAAGAAACATTTCCCTGAATGCTGTCCCTGCTACAGGGCTTCAGGGGCCGGATCTGGACAATTCACTGCATGCACTGACTTGCTTGGCTCGAGGATGCTCAGCGAGGCAGGAAACACTTCCAGGTGTGTCCATGAAGTGTTCCTGGAGATTAGTGTGGAGTCTGTGCAGGACAGAAAGGCTGTCTTCATCTATGTGGGTGAGCAGCAGGGAACCCGTGGTAAATTTCTCAGTGCAGATTGGATGATCTATTATCAGCCCTTGGACATGAGTGTTCTTGGCTTGCCGGTGTTCAGATTTGGACCAGCACTGACACCACTACCTCCCCATTCTCTGGAGTTTGGATTTGGATTGAAACTATGCATTCATTGAGCCTCTTGGCAGACTGCAGATTATGGGATTTGTCAGCTTCCATAATTGTATGGACCCATCCTTCACACAAACCTACCTCTTTGTATCTATCTCTCAATACTCTTTTGGTTCTGTTACCTGCAGAACCGTAATACCAAACTACGGAATTAGGGCATATCAGGTGAGCTCTTCCTGCAGGGCAGCTCTTCTTGTGCCAGGACATGGTCCCAGGGAGCCACATGTGAAATGTCACAGGGCCACGTTTTATGTTTCTCCTGTATCCCCACATGGTCTTGTGCCTGCAGCAGGTGGGCTCATGTTAACATGTTCATGGCAGACTAGCCATCAGAAGTCCCCTGGGAAGGCCAGCAGAATGCTGACTGTGTTTTTAAAATTAAACCATGGTTAATTCCTTAAAAGGTACAACCACAGAAAGCCGGGCGTGGTGGCGCATGCCTGTAATCCCAGCACTCGGGAGGCTGAGGCAGGAGGATTGTTGTGAGTTCGAGACCAGCCTGAGCTACAAAGTGAGCTTAAGGCCAGCCTGAACTGCACAGTGAGACCCTGTCTCAAAAAGACAAAAAAAAAAAAAAAAAAAAGGTACAACCACAGAAAGGAAAGTAAGCTGTACATATTGCTGCATATTCAAATCTCATTTAATTCTCCCAAATCCTTTGAGGCAGATGTTGGCATCTTCATGGAACAGGTTCATCTTAGAGCTGAATCAGAGTGTGGGACCAACTTGGCGGTGGCAGAATCTTGGGTGCACCGACTCTAGCGACATTGTGTCACAGAGTACTACGAAACATATGTCCTCATGTTCAGGAAGAGCGAATGGAACCAGATGTCACTTAGTAGCACTGATCACAACAGCATAATCGGTGACACACAGGCAGCACAGAGCGCCCTCCGCAGAGTGGCCTGCGCATCTACTCTCATCCCGCTCTGCAGGACAGGCTCTCGATCTCCACCCCCAAGGAGAGGGCAACTGCATCTCAGGATGCTTGGGTACTAAAGGGAGGGAGGGCAGCCCCAGAGGTGCCCTGTGACTTCGGGTAAGTCGCTGTAGAATCTCCAGCTATCTCCATTGTCGAAGTAAGAGTACTTGATTGCCGTGGCCACCAAGTAAACAGAGGTGCAGGAGGTGGTTCTGTCAATTATGAAGGTCTTACAAATACCAGACCCTAATGAACCTAGAGAGCTGCAGTGACCCAGGGCTTTGGTTCACAGGCTTCCGGTCCAGGCCTGGCAGTGCATATCATGGCTGTGTGACTTTGGGTGAGGCTATCTGGATTGTCCCTGCTGTCCTCATCATTAAAATGAGGTGATAGTGCAAAGGCATGAGTACCTACCTGGAAAGCACAACAACTCCAGTTCAATCCCCAGCCCTGCACGCCATGTGGTCTTAGCCCAGATCCTAGGTATCTACCATGAGGTCCCAGAACTGGGCATGGTGCACATGCCTATAATGCCAGTACTCAGGAGGTTGAGACAGGAAGATCTCTTGAGTTTTAGACTCAAGAGCCAGCACAAACTGCACAGAGAGACCCTGTCTCAAATAAAATAAAATAGGGGTGATAACAGTGCCTATCTTGTGGACTGCTGGGAGGCCTGAACAGCCTGCTGCCTGTAGAACATTAGCATTGCTGTAGATGGTCAAGCATTGACCAGAGGACTCTTGGAGCTCAGCGCTTCCACAGCATGGCTTCTATGCCAACTCTGGCCATGCCGCTTACAAATGTATTCTTTAAGTGGAAGGGATCTGATCAGGAGAGGCCACTGGTAACCATGGCTCAAAAATCTAACCCATTAGGCCCAACGCTCCAGAGAGTCCACCCAGACCAGTGTCTTCCCAGGACTATCGCATCAGCCACTAAAACTTAGATTAGATAATGTGTCCATGGGTTACCTAAAGGGTAGGTGGGGATTTGAGCTCAGGCTATCTAATCCCAAGGCTCATCCATTGCACAAGTACCAGCCAACTCTTCTGTCCCTCCCTACTTAGAAAGTTTTCATATTAAACCACCTTAACCTGAGGCCTTTAAAAAAAATGAATTATTCCACAAAATACTTTTTCAGGATGTCCCTTATATACATTTTCCTTCTTTTAAATTTTGCCCTGCCTGCTCTTGGGAGGCTGTAAACAGGCAGATCACTAGAAGTCCAATCTAGTAGTGAGACTCTGAACACCCTATAGACCCTTCCCTAAAATACAATAAATAAATAAATCTAATTTTTCTTGAGATTAATTTTTCTTTGAGTTATTTACATTTTCTCAAAAAATCACCCATTTTACAGAATTTTTTTTCACAACCAGGGATTGAACTCAGACCCTTGTGTTTGCCAGGGAAGCCCTTATTCTACTAAGCCATCTCCCTAGTCCCCTTACAAAAGTTTTCAAACTAGTTAAGAGTATGACAGCTCACTGTACTATGATAACTTCAGCATGCTGGTTGGTATATTGCCTTTCTTGTCTATTAGATCTCTTTCTTTTAACAGTAGCTATTTTCCAGCACTGTTTCTTTTGCAGCATGCAGTGCCATCAGAAGCGAATACATTCAGAGTGATGTAGAAGAGCTGATCATGCAGGGGCTGACTGACTTGGGTAGAGCTGCAGCACTGGGAGAAAACTGTTCCTGTAGGAAAGCCAAAAGGCTACAAGAGGCCTGTGTGGAGATGAACGGGGAGACCTCCAAGGTCTAGACAGTGCCACACAGTTCTGACAAAGCCATAAGTGCACCTGGTGGGAGGGCTCTGCAAGAGGTGTCCTGGGGGCACCCAAAGGGACGGGGACACAGAAGGAGGCCCAGGCAGCAGGGGTGGGCAGGAAGGAGCTGAAGAGCTAGGGAGGCTGCCATCGCCTCAGCATCCTGCAGTAGCTGGCTTGTGGGAATATTAAGCTCACCATTTCATGTTCACTCTAAACTGGTCCCTCCAGAGTTGGAGGAGATCCATTGAGAAGATGAAATTCATCCCCGGAATCATGTGAGCTGCAGGCCAGCAGACATGAGGCCATTTCTCGGAATTTGTTATATTTTGTCTACTTTTCCCACCAGAGCTTGAACCCGGGCATACTCTGCCATTTTTAAAGTTTGAGACAAGGTTTTACCAAGATGCTAAATTGCCCGGGCTGGGCTCAAGCTCATGATTCTCCTGCCCCAGCCTCCCAGAGTGCGGGGATTTTAGTCCTGTGTCACCATGCCCAGTTTTATTGCACTCTAGAATGAAGCCTGACAATACCTAGCACCTAACGCCACTGTGGGCACTAGACAAGCGGTGTGCTGGCAGCCTGGCCAACACTAAATGTCATATCCAGTTACAAGGAAGGCAGGGTGCACCCACAGTGCCTAGGCATACGAGCGCGCGTTGGGGCAAGGCAGAGCTGGTGGGCCGTGGGGCAGAGGGCACCACCACCAGCAGGCCCGACGTCTGGAATCAACCCCCACAGGTCCCGAGCTAGTAAGCTGCACAGCCAGTGGGTGGCAGGATGCCAGAGCCATCCTAGAAGCTGTGCAGTAGTGTGGGCCCCGTGGAGGGCCCAGCCATCCGGCAGCCAGCCCGAGTTTCATTTCGATCTCGCACTTGGTTCCCATCTCAATTAAGATCAGTTAGAAGTCAATTTCACAGTGGCTGATTTCCTAAGATCCCTGAAAACCGATAAGCTGGAAACAGGCAATCAACTCTTTCAGGAGCACAGGCCTTCCTCAACACGCATTTGGAAGCTGTATTTATTTATTTTGATTTGATTTTAATTTTGTAAATAATGTTTTTTAATTTTTTCTGTGAATTCAAAAGCAATATATATTCAACAGGGAAAAACAGCTGTTATGCCCTTCACCTGGTCTCAGACTAACAGTGCATTTGTTTCATTTCCTGTAAATATTAAATGCCTAATGCTGATGAGCAATGGTTTCCAACTATAGAAAAAGCCCCAACAAGGTGGAAAGAAAAGAAGAAAAATCGTCCAGGCTCCTGCCACCTGGGGACAGCCACTCTTAACAGTTTCTGCGTGTGCAGTTTTCCTTCCTGTAATTTCTCCATAATTGTTTTACATGGCTGAGATCATACTGTGTGTGCGATTTTACATCCTGCCTTTTACACTTAATGGGGTACCATAAGCATTTCCCGTGCCATTAAAAGCTTTGTAAACATCATTTTTAACGGCAACAAAATATTCCAATCTATGAATGAGCCATAATTTACCTAACCAACTCCCTAAAGTGAAACATTTAGTGGTTTCCAATTTTTCACTCATATAAATAAAGCTGCAGTGAACACTCGGGTGAATACATTTTTGTCTAAATATGAGATTATTTTCTTAGGACAGATTCCCAGAAGTAGAATTACTGGGTCAAAGGAGACAGACTGTTTCAAGGCTCTTGAGTCTTACTACCAGACTTCTTTTCGGACCAGCAGTCCAGATATTCGCCCCTTCGCGTGAGGATCCCTTGGGGCACCAGGCAGGCTTAATCAGATGCATTTCTAAACTGTCTGCGCTGCGAGGGGAAATCACTGCTTGTCTGGGGCCCAGGACAGGGAGGGTTTTGTTCCTCTGACTCCGGTGGGTGGCTCCAAGGGACAGTGGTTTCCGTCCCCTCCCCCTGGTCTCCAGCTCCCTTTTGATTCTGGCTTCACTGCCGCCAACAGGGCCGAGGAGGGGAATGAGACACAGGAGGGGAGACAAGGGAGGAGGAATCCGCCTCTGAGGTCCTTCTAGCCCTTTTCAGCTATTTATTGGACTCTAAGTATCCTATTCTCTCCTCTTTGGAAGCACTCCTGCGCACAGCGGTGGGCGTCAGCGCACACATCGGTACTCAGATGTGGATTTCCAGGGCCGTATGGAGAAACCTGATTTGTGCTCTTAAGTCAAAGGATGTGTCCTACTTGGGGTGGGCATGGGGCTGCACTGACCCCACGCACCTCGAAGGGAAACCAGAACACTCTGCACAGCCCCATGGGGCACTGTGAGGTCACCCAGAATTCCTGCCTGTGTACTGTGGAGACAGCTATGGACCTCCTGGAGGACGAGGGCTGGGCGGGAGGTCCTGCGCTCACCAGGGCAGGCAGAAGGGAAGGCTGAGTGTCTCAGGAAGCCCAGTATGTGGGAGGCTTCTCATTACCGGGAAAGCCAGAAAATCAGACTTCCGGGGTCAAGGCAGAATCAGGCCCCACACCGAAGTCCTTCCAGGAAGGCCCCAGCCCGGCATGCCCATGGTTGTCGAACTTTAGCAGCCCCAGACGCCTTCAAATACAGATCACGGGGCCTTCGTCCCTGCAGCTTGTGATTTAATAGTTTTGGAATGGAGCCTCTCAATTCGCATTTTATAAAAGTTCCCAGTGGAGCTGAGGCTGTTGGCCCGGGTCCACCCTCTGGGACTCACACCCCGCTCATGGCCCTACACTGCTGGCAGGGAGCAGTGTCACTGGTCCAGTGCTGCAATTCGGGCCTTGCTGGTTTTCCAGATGTCAGGCTATTGTTCTTGAGTTCTGGAGGTGGAATGGGTCATGTTCTAAGGCCCTCAGCTCCTAGGCGTGGCCTTAGGAAGGACAGGGCCGTGTGTGTGTGTGTGTGTGTGTGTGCACGCGCGCGTGGATGTGGTGGGGGTGGGGGTGGTGCTAGGATGACTCTCCAAAGCCCTTTTCATCCTCCTCCTGAACCAGGCGCTGAGAGGCCAGGCAGGGGATTTCTGCAGCAGCTTGAGGACTTACCCATAAAAAAGCCGCTGTGCAGTACATCGGTTATATTATGTTGTCGAACAGAGCTTCCTGCTTGTAGGGTCTTGGAGTTTAATAAAAAATATATTATGACTCAGTCCAAACTTTACAAAAGTCCTTGGGGAATCTGAAATGAATCATGTTAAGCTCCTGTTATAAAACAAACAGTCATCTCTTTCACAAGCCTGTGTCCGCAGCAGACTAGTGGAGTGGTGGGAGGAGGGAAGACAGAGGAAAGGCGCTGCGAGGCGCGAGATCTCTGCCCCCACCTTCCTCAAATAACTCAAGGACCTCAGCCTGAGGAAGACAAAGCCCAGAGGAGGGGCTGCCCTGAAAACAGGGTTTCCTTAACGGAGGTGCACACTTTTATTAGCAAAAGATTGCTAGGGAAAGCAGGCCTCGAGCAACAGCTCCTCCAGAAGGCCTTCCTGGGTTTCTCCAGGCACAAGATGGCTGATTTATCTTCATCTCTGTGCCCAGAAAGCTGTATCTGTCTCCTCCTATCTGTATGTTTGCAGCCCTGCCATCCTGCTGGAGGAACCTCCCAGGCTGCTGAGTGAGGCACAGTGTGCAGAGTTAAAGGAGCCCACTCATGTTTCCTTGACTCGCTTGATGAGACCTCTTGGCCCCTGTATTTGTATACGGGGGAGGGGGTAGGGTCATGGGACAGCCCAGACTGCAGGTAACAAAGCCCACACCGGGAGCTGGTGGGTGGGCACTGCTAATGGGGTATGACACGGGATCCACCTTCCCCTGTGCAGACTTCTGGGGCCGCCCTCCCTGGAGGCAGGGTGAGCATGGCCCAGGCTCTGCCACACCCTGAGATCTGGGGTCAGTCTCTTCAGGCCCCACTCCTCAGCTTCCTACCCAAACAGCAGGGCAGACGATAGAACAGGCCCCGTGGCAATGCTATAAAGGTTGAATCAGCAGTCACACAAGAAGCAAAGTGCACAGAACATGAAAATCAAGGTGAAGAAAGACAAAGAAAAGAGGCAGGAGCAGAACAGGAGACCCTAAACCTCAGAGAGGGTGCGTGGGCAGTGAAGTGTGGAGGGCCACCCAGGTGATCCTGGAAAGAAGAGCAACCTCTCCATTGTGGCTGAAGCTGGCCCCATTTCCATGTACTGCTGTGTACAGAGCTGGCTAGGACTTTCCTTATCCACTCAGGCAGCTTTAAGCAATGCCAGTCAGGCCTGGAGGGCTGTGTTGCCTGATCCCATAGCTTCCAAGAAGCATGTGTGGGCGGGCAGGATGCAGGACCACGCTTTACCTATCAGCTGGGCCTAGCCTCAAGATAAGCAGCCCTGACTTTCCAGGCCATAAAGAGTACACATCAGAGCTGCAGCGTGGACCTCAAAGCATTAGATACAGTCTCAAGGTGTAGCATGCAGATCACTCCTCCTGCATAGCCTTTGCTCTGCTCTGCACATCGCGAGGTGACTCCAGGCCTCCTACATGCCCCGGTTCACAGCACTCACCTACTTCCTGCCATTCACACAGTCATTCACCCTCCAGCCACTCCATTCTTCATGGATGAAGAAAACCCAGACTCAGCCCTAGGTCAAGACCTTTGTTCAGGTTAGCCATCTGTCTTGCTTTTCTCTTGTCACTTGGACAAAACACCTAACACTCAAAAATCAAGGCAGGAAAGATTTATTTAGCTCACAGTTAGTGGAGGTTTCAGTCCATACCCAGCTGGCTCCAAGACAGAGTGGCACATGGCAGAGGGCAGCTATTCATGGCAGGGAAAACAGCAAGGAGCAAAGGGTGGGGCATCAGCTATGGCTGCTAGCAAGCCTCTCTCCCCTCCTTACATTTGTATGCAGATTATCTGCTCAGGGTGGGTACAGCACTCATGCCCATAATCCCCACATTGGATCAAGAATTAATCACAAACTCTAGAAGCTACCCCATGACTGCATGAGGCTTTGGGGGACAACTAGATACAAATCATAACACCATCTTGGAGCTGAACTTAGAACGTGTTGGCCACCATAACTACAAATATGCCTGAGGGTCTTTATTCTCACCATGGGTGCAATCAATGGAAGTGGTAGATTGAAGTTAATTCGCTAGAATTTCAATAACTTTCCTTGGGATTACAAATGCGAACTTCTTGGGCTG
The DNA here is from genome assembly GCA_004027165.1 of Ctenomys sociabilis. Lineage (NCBI taxonomy): Eukaryota > Metazoa > Chordata > Mammalia > Rodentia > Ctenomyidae > Ctenomys > Ctenomys sociabilis. Next base: position 105,659 of record PVKA01002708.1, on the reverse strand, counting down.
AGACAAGGTCCAGGAAGGGCTCTTTATACTTAAGTGTGAATTTATACAATTCTGGGCCCCAGACCACAAATTAGCTGCAAAGAAAGGTACATGGGCCACATTTACCATAACATGTGTTAGCTGTTGTGAAGACCTACTCTGCATCAGGCATAGTCTGAGCACATAAATGCTCTTCATCCAGCTTAGCAAGACAACTTCTATTTCCCAGATTGTAGAGATAGAACAACCAGTTCCTTCCTAGCTGAGACTAGTAGAGGGTCAATTAATACAAAGACAACACAGTGAACCTTGGAAAATAATTTGCTGTTATTTAAGTGGAGTTAGTGATAGCAGGCTGAGGAACTAGCAGTGTCATCAGTCCTGGGCGTCTTCTCGACAGATGGCCAGACCTAAAGGTGCTCACAACAATGTCCTCATGCCACCACTGGTGACCAACATTGGCAGTGGCCCAAATCCCCCTCAGAAGGAGAGCAGAAGACTCTGGACTTAAACAATGTATACCATAAATGATCACACTTGAACTTCATGGGGTTTTAACAGCTCAAAAACAAGGTGCTGAGCAAAGACAGACAAACAGGAAGTGCTGTGTGATTTCACTGGAATGAAACACAGAAAGGGGAAAGATAAGCTATGTGCCCAGGTACACAGATCTAGATATCAAAATAATCAAGGAAACAAAAGATGAGATTCTCAGCCAGGTGTGTATGGTGGCGCCTGGGATGAGCCAAGCAAGGGGCTTGATTCTTGAGAGGGACTCAAGGCATCCCCAAGGGTCATCAGCACTGTTTTGGCCATGGTGACCTTCACTGTATGCTATTTGATGGACGGTGCAGGCAAGTGTGGCCCGCCTTCCTATATGTGCACAGTATTTCACCACAAAATAGTCAAAAGGCACAGAAGAAAACAAACAAAACTAGGATTTTTTTTTTTTTTTTTTTTTTTGTCTTTTTGATACAGGGTCTCTATGCAGCTCACTCTGTAGCCCAGGCTGATCTCAAAGCACAGTGCTCTTGCAGTGGGAACTCAGGGTGCTGAGTCCAAAGTAAAGCTGTTGAAGCACAGGACAAACAGAATATGTTAATTCCAAGCCTCCAACAGTGGCCTGGAGGCACCATGTTCGCTTTCAGACAGCAGAAATTGTTGTCACCAGTCACTGCTTCCTGAGGACCCAGCAGGACCCCATCTCGCCTTGGGTGTTTACGTTCATTATCCCTAATCCTTACAACAGCCCTGCAATGTAGCCATTAATAATGTATTCCACAGTGGTGGAAGTGTGCGAATGTTTTCCATGTCTCCCGGCCAGGAAGTGGCACAGCCAAGGATTTAGCCCACTCTTGTCCCAGGTGATGCCTTTGGAGCCACTTGTATTGCCTTTTCTCACACTAGCTCACGGTCTAGGTTTTTCCTAAAACTGAAAAAACTGGATAAGAGAACTGTCTGCACTGCTAGAGCAACTGAACACTGGCTGAAGCTTCTGGGCTCCTTCTTGCCTGCTTTCCTGGTGGGACAACTGAGCCACAAGGCTGTGGGCTACAGAATGGCCCACCCTGGGCTGAGGCTTCACAGGGGGCTCAGACCCCTGCAAACACTGGTGCCCTGTGCACTGGCCCTGGGAAGACAAAGAGCTAATTCCCTGTCCTGTGGAAGTTAGGAGAGCCCAGGACACCACTGCTCTTCTAAAGCTTTGCAGCTGCCTGCCCAAAAGTGCTGGGTCCCTGCGTGATCCGGCAGGGCTTCCCTCAGCTCCAGGGCTCAGGCCTCTCCAAATGGTGACTCTGCTAATTCCACCAGCATTAGGTGAGGAACTTGAGCAAAGTCCCAGTGAAATGCCCAAGTAAATACCAGTTGGCTGGATTTTTGATCAATGGGCTACACAGTGCGTAGATCAGAGCAGATGTCCTGCAAAACTCCCCTTGTGGAGAGCCCATTTTTTGGGGTATGATGACAGGGGGAGCCCTCCTCTTGGTAGCTAGGGAACTTGGTGTCAGAGAATTCCTATGCGGCCAGGGGATGGTCCTTTTCTCATTTCATGGAGGCTCTTTGGAAGTGTCCTTGTGGAGGGTTGGGGGCTATTTTTGCGCTCAGTTGAGTGTCTAATTCTACTGCTGAAGTCATGCTGCACACCTTCCACATCCTCCCAAGAATTCAAATAGAGACACTAAAAAGACTTTCAAGGAAAAAATTCTTAAAATATTATTTTTAAAAAACCCACATGCACCTTTCTCCCTTCTCTTCCCGCATCCTCACTAGGGACCTTTGAGTTACGAAGTGCACTTAACACCATTAATTGCCATGGAAACTGCAGCATCTCCCACTGAATATGGTCAACTTTCTCTGCAGAGGATTTTTCCTTACAGCAGAGACTTGAAATAATGGGCTGTTTTTGTTCCTTTTGTGGGAAGACCAGCCTGCCCTCCCCCACTGCACCCTGAAGTGTGACAGCCTCCAGCCTCTCTCTGACAGCAGGACCTAGCTGTGGGGGTTTCCAGGAAGGAGAGAGATTAAAACAGGTAGAGAAGGTCCTCTGTGTTTCACCCTGAGGCGGCCACTTGTGGGATTGAGGCAATTGCACCCAACCTACAGCAATGATTTTTGCTTTCACTGATTTTTATTTAGCATAATTAACACAATCTTAGTGACTGACATACAATGACAATTACTAAAAATAAGTCCCATCTGCCTGACTGCTTATAACAAAACAATGGCTTTTATCTGGTAGTCATTGTCTGCCAGAACTAGTCCAAGTGGACCACTTTATAGGTGAGGAAACTGGGGCATACAGAGGCCTAGTCTGCCTGCCCACTGGCTCAGGGATAATAAGCACAAAACTTGAACGCAGGTCTCTCTAATTCCAAACCTTGCCCATGCATATTCCATAATGCTTCTAATCTATTTTGTAAAAGAAATAGCAGTATGACCCCTCAGCTAGTAACTAAATCATTAATGAAATGATTGCATCATTAAATATTTATTAAGCCCTTTCTATAGACCATCTACCCAGCCAACTCAGCCACATGAAATTCTCCTGGAAAAGGAGAAATATTTCCAAGCCACCCAAATGCATTAAAACATTGACACGCTTTATTTATTTGCAAAACCAACCCAGCTCCTTCCCTTTCTTTATCTACAGTGTTGGTAAGCCAGCGATACCTTTCAGGTTCCAGGTCTGTCTGTCCCTAGCTCTGTGCCCTGGGTTGACACACCTGGCTCTTCCCGTTTACAAAGGGAGAAATCTCAAGGAATGCTTTGGAAGATGACATCAGAACATGTACGTAACGGACGCAGAGTGGCAGCTGAGAAGCCAGGTACTGTTAGCAGAAGCTGTGACATGATTCTTCGTTGCGTAAGCATCTGTGCTGCACCAGTGATTTGCAGCCTGCCACTTACGCTCTACAGATCCCAGCACAGAGCTACAGCAGGCCCAGATGCGAGATGGACACGGTTGTACGGGCCCTGCCACCTGAAGGTTCTCTCTTGCCACTGTTTTTGTCTGGGCTGAGGCTACCAGACCAGGACACATGTAGGAAATATGAGGGCTGGCATCTGCACTCACGCCTGGTGACTTTCCATTCTGCACCACTTGACTGAGCATTTGTCCCAAGTAGAGACGAGGCTCTAAAGGCCAACTCCACTGTCCTTTTAGTGCCTTTCGAAAGCTCTCCTGCAACTTGCCCTCTATTAAGGGAGAATGCTTGTTTTCCTAGGAAATATCTCCTCCTCTCAGTTCAACATTGGATACAATTAAATTTCTTAATGACATTTGTGATCACTATGCCATGCTCCTAATTGAAAATGAATAATTGAAATTCTAATTATTACAAGATTCAACAGATATCAACTGAAGACAGTAACTTGCTAGGCAAAGCTCTCAGTTTCAAATCCAATGGGTGCCTACCTAGTCAGTCAGTTAACAAACATTCATTTCTTTGGGCTTCTCTTAGAGAGACATTTAAAATATGAGGACCAGGTAGTGTTTGGTTTTGAGAAGCCTCGAAGATGGGACTTGGGTTCTGATGACATGAGAGACTGGGTTTATGGATTTCTCTTCCATCTATAGCCATACAGAAGTATGGAACAAAATAAAGGGGGAATAACCAAATAAGGAACATTTAACTAGACTGCTAAGTGAAAACACTAAACTCAGTGTGGCCTAGAAGGGGATGAAACACAAGCCTCAACAGGAGGGAGCTAGGGGTCCACTGTCTGGTGGAGGAAGAAAAGGGAAGCCCGGGTGTGACAGGCAGGGGGCAGGGCAGAGCTAAGAACCCCATACCAGGCCTGCCAGTCTCCAGCCATTCAGTGCCTAAGAGGCCAGGAAGCAAAGAAAGGAACCAATACAGAGACACTCAAGCCTGTGCTACCTGCAAGAATGGTGCCAAACTGTACACCTCATGGAGGATCTGGGATCCTAAACCAAGGGGCTAACGTGATGATTGGCCCAATCGGCCCTAAGGCAGTGACGCCTCTGAGGAGCTCAGTCAGGTCAGACCAGATAACTATAGATTCTGTACGTGTAGTTTTATAGCCCACGAAAGCAGGCAAACCCTACTGAAACAAAATAAAACAAACTAAACCACATTAGCTGAACATGAATTTATCAAAATTCATCAAAAATTTTAGAAATTACCCAGAAAAAGTTCACCAGCAAGCACAAAAAGGCTTAACAGGCCTAAAATATTGAGTCCCCTACCCCGATGTATGACAGATGAGTCTATATGCCTACATGGCTACAGGAAGGGTAACAACCGCCTGAAGAACAAGCTTCTGTCCTTTTAACTATGGAAACATAAAAGCAGGGTTGAAACATAACTAAGTAAAGTTCAAGGAATAAGAGAATCTACATACTCATTAAAAGTCTAATTCAGAGATTCAATGAAATAACAAATCAAGCACAGTTAATGGGAGATTTAGTGGGCTCAAATATAGGCTCTGAAAATCTCCCACAATGTAGCACATGGGAAGTTATTAAGGTAAATCAGACAGACGTACAACTGGTAGAAATTTCAGGAGAGACTGGAAGAAAGGACGTATATGAAGAGATAATAGCTGGGGAGATAGAACACTGACAAAGGACACAAGGCTAGGAACTAATAAAGGCAAAGAAAATGTCATAAAAATTCTCAGGATTGTTTTTTCTTCCACCATTTTAAGGAACTAATTAATTTAAGAAATCCATGGATTAAAAGCAGCATAAGAAGGGGCTGGGAGATGGCTAAGCATCTACCTGGCAAGCCCAAGACCTAGGTTCAATCCTGGGTAGCACATACCTGTGGGCCCCCACACAAAGCTGGCCACTAAGTCTGGGCATGGTGGAACACATCTGTAATCCCAGGGCTGGGAAGCTGAGATAGGAGGATCACTATGAACCCAAGCTGCCTAGTGAGACCCTGTACCAAATAAATAAGTAAATAAAAGATATGATAATAATGAAAGAAGCACAAGACTTTGTAATTACCCACAAACAAAGCAGTGCCATCAAGCAGTTCTCTGTGCTATGTTGGTCAGAAAACTAGGGCAACTGCTTCGTGCCATGAACTGTCTAGAGAACAGGGCTCCACTGTTGTTTCTATTGCTCTAAGCTTCATCTCATGCCCTATACTGAAAGTAGCTTTCAGTACTTCCCAATAAAGGTAGAGTACATTTCTGTATTCTACTAACATTGGACATGGTTAGGTGACTTGCTTTGGCCAATATGATACTATCAGTAGGGTGTGAGGGGGTGCTTGGGGTGGGCTGTCACTGAGGGCCTTGCACTTGGTTGTGCCACAGCTCAGGAAGGACATGCCCCAGGGAACCCCTGGGTCCAACAGGATGAGCCTCATGAGCAGACGTGCAGATTGGGCCCACTCACCCCACCCTTGTTCAGATCAGCTAACATCCAGGGTTTCCCAGACACAAGTTCAGGGTCACTGTCTGTAGCCCTGGACACTCAGGTGGTTCATTCATGCAGTGACATTCATGCAGTGACTGTGGCAGTAGTTGTTCCCTAAACACACCATCTCAGTCGACCTCTGCAATGGGCCCGGCTAAGCCCATTCTACAGGGAGGGAAACTTGCAGGCCCTAGGAAGGCACGCACCCGGCCCACTATTAATTAGGTAAGCTCAAACACCAAGGATTACTTCTATTTCCACAACCTGAGCTTGTAATTTTTTCACTAAACTTTATCACAGCACTTCTGTTATAGAAATGGACAAATGAACTGTCCTGCTGGGCCAAAGGTGTCATTTGCAGCAAGTGTCACTTACCTAAACCCATTCAGGGCCTCTCCATGTTTGGCCTGGTAAATGCCGTCAATGCCCCCATTTGGTGAGGCATCTGCTGCACACAGAGCTCTCCCTGAGAATGAATCCTCCTCACGCTGAGGAAAAGTCACTCTGCACCAGAGTGGAAAATAACCACAGCCCATAAGACTCCTAGGCACCTTGACGAGCTTCACGGCCCGGCAGATGGTGTCAAGAATGTGGCCTTCGGAGGTGCTCAGGAGGCAGCTGACAGAGCCCTCCTCTAAATGGGTGACACGGGGCCCCACAGCTGAGCCACATCTCAGTGCCTGCTACTTAGCAGCTGCCAGAGAATGGTTCCATTGGTCCAGCTTCCCCTCGGAACCAAGGGGATCCTAAAGAATTCATTGCCAATTTCTACTTGGGGTGGGAATGACAGGCCATTCCAAGAGAGCATAAAGGGTGCCTTGTCCATGTAGCAGAGGATAAAGATGTTTTAACTGTCATCCCTCCCACTTTGCTTTGGCATCTCAAAATAAGCTGAAATCAAGTCAAATCAATGATAAAATACTTCAGATTTGGATGCTGCATTTGATTTCACAAAATAATTTAAAGCTTACTTCTAATCCAGTAGAAAAGAAACAGACAAAGGATCTGAGCATTCTATTCAGGGAAGAACAAACACAAACAGCTAATAAACATATGAAACGCTGTTTGGCTGCACTGACAATTAAAGAAATACAGATCAAAACAATAATGAAATGCTGTTTTTTCTCCCATCAGGTTGGCAAAAACACAAAAGCATGCTAATTTCCAATGTTTGCCCAAAGGAAAGGGAAACTCGCAGGGGCTGCTGCTGGCTGTGTCCCCCAGGGAAGCTTGATGAAGAGCATCCTGCCATATCTTGCAAAGCAGAGAGGTCTTTGGCTCCTCCATTTGACTCACAAGATCTTTCTCTCCACTTAGGCCCATCTCCCCAACATGTCAGGAGACGAGGACTTCTCTGAGGGATTACCTCAGACAGCAAGAACAGCTCGGACATCTGAGGGACTGTGATCAGAGAGAGGTGGGCCGGCCACCAGGGTACCATTGGGCAGTTGAGGACGAGGAGGGGCTCATCGGGCCTGTGCTATACTACCTTTCGGCCTTGGGGGACCCTGTATCTTCTGGCCCTGTGCGTCCTTTCACAAAAATTACCAGCACTTAGGTGGGCAGTGGGGTTAAAGGCTGATTTTATTTTCTTTACTTGGGCACACATTAAAAATTGGGTAAATGTCCCAACTTACTACAGTACTAAGTGCTCATTATGATGGGCTCAAATGCCACGGAAGGGGGGCCACGGCAAAGCCACTGAAACTGAGCAAGTAAAGGGGTCTCACCCACTCCAGGGAGGCAGACCATGTCTTGGGAAGGGCCTGGCAGGGGTGACTGAACCTGCCCCCGCGTTTCTTTGGCAAGCAGGACTGCTTTTCCCTGAGAGAAAAAAGAAACCCAGAAGACGATGCAAATGGCGGAGGGTAAGGCAGACAAGGGCTCCCACGGGCAGCTTGGAGGCCACAGATGGGGCCAGGGCCAAGTGCATCCAGGCTGGAGGGGCATCGTGGGCCTTCCAGATGACTTCAGACAGGTTGGCGGGGAGAGCCCGGCACGAGGGCCACAAAACCTGACAAGGTTACCAAGGCGAAGCAGGCCCAGCACAGCTCTTCCCACAGGTAGGCAGGTTCAGCCAAGCAAAGGAAAGCAAGGAGCTTGCTAATGTTCCACCTCTGCTTCGCAGGGACACAGGGCGCAGGTGGTCCTCTTCCTCTTCCTTGATGCCCGGCCCAGCCCCTCCTGGCCAGCCTCTCAGCTCCTGACACCCTGGCGCTTCCCCATCCTGCTGTGGAGCTGCAGCCAGGCCTCCCGGAGAGTGCGAGCTGCCAAGCAGAAGTTATTTATACAGATGAGGAGGTTCAGAGAGCCCTTTCCGGGAAGGCTGACCTATTTCACCAGTTAGGGACAGCTGAACAGTAAAGATTCATTTGATTCTATTAGATCAAATGTGAAAATAAAACTAAAATTAATTAAAAATGGCAGCACATAGTGCCTTACAAAAGCACCTTTGATGTGTATTCAGCACGTTGGCAAGCCACAGCTAAGAGAAGCAACGAGGTTTCGATGACCCCAGCTACTGGCAGAAAGAGATAACATGGATAAAAGAAATCCCAGATAATCAAAATTAAAAATCCTTTATTCTTTTTTCCCATTTCAACTGATTCCCTAACATTCTCTTTTGAGGCCCTAAAAGATTTCTCGGCATCTTTGATATTGTCTTCCATTCCTTTTCTGGGCAAGGTGGAGAAGCTGATGAAGTAAGTAAGGGGAAGAGAGGGCTGGCCTGAGAAGCGATCATAGGTCTGAGTGCTGGAGGTTGGGTGATCTTCGCTCGCCATCCAATTCCCCCTTCTTCCTTCCTGCCTTTTTCTGGACTCAAGGAGGCCAACTCTGTGATTGTCATGGTATTCCTTTTTCTCTGACATCTGGTTGAGTTTAGCCAACAGGAAGTACCAGCCTCAGAAGCTGGGAGAGAAAAACTACTGGGGTAGTTATTTCCCTCGCCACCCCTTGCCCCGCGAGGCTCTGGATCAGTAGCACCCCTTCCTCAGCCTGCATGCTTCGCTGCAGCGTTTTCTTCTTCCCCATAGCTCTAACCCTCTTGTAGTAACTAGTCCCTCTCCAAGACTGGGAGAAGCACAAGAAGCCCAAAGTCCATGAGCTAGCCTGTGTGTTAAGGACTGGGGCCTCCATTATAGGACTTGGGCTCACAGTCAGGGCCGGACTTGAAGATGCTTCCCAAAAGCTATTAAGCCATTTGCTAAACTTAAAAGGAATCAAAGCTATTCAGAAGAGAACAGGCCACTGAACTCTGAGACACCTGATACTCAGGACACTACCTCTCATACCCCCACCCAGTTCTAGGCCAAGGCTGTACAGAGGCTCACCAAGCCTGCAGGTGCCAGGGTCCTCACCTAGAGGGACAGCATAGACTGAGGGATGCTCTTAGAGCCCAGAGCGACACAGGCTGGCATATGGCTGCTCTCATTTCTTCCCTCCTGCACCTTGGGAGGGTGGAAGCTGAGTGCTCCCAGGAAATGCAGTATAAGCAATAAGTCAGGAATGCTGATGTGGGTCCTTGGCATCTGAGCCACCAACCATCTGCCAGGCAGGTTAGTCCCCTGCCCGCCCTGCCACGAGAGGTGCCTGGAGAACATGAGAACACGCAGGGTACTGCCTGCTGGAGCAGGCCACAAAGTGTCTCCAGCCGGTCTCTTCTCAAGTTGACAGCATGTGCCCTTCAGGAAGGAAAATTTTAACCATCCCAAGTCATCACAGATAGCATGGCTTTAGTTAGAAGGGTTGAAATAGGGGCCACTGATCAAAAGGCTTGTCCTCTGAGAGTCCTCCAGCAGCATGGGGGCAAACAGGCTGCATAACGCAAGCCTGATCAGGGTGGAAGAGCTCAAGCCTCCTTCCCACCAACACCTGGAAGGTGAAGGGTCGCTTGGTCTGTGGCATGGACTGGGTGAAGGGAAACTTTCCTTCATCTGAACATGGTTGTTCCCTCCTTGCATCCTTGAAGAGAGAGGGTAGAAGTGTGGTGGCTTGTCAAGTGTCCAGGTCTACAGGGGTCTGGAGTCCAACAGACTTCCTCATTAGTTACTGAAGTGAGACACTGGACACCATGTGCAGGCCTTCACCTCTGAGCCAACTTACTGTAGCAGCGGGATCAAGCACACCCACAATCCTGTGGTCTGGGGAAGGGGCAGCACAGGCAACCATTTATGACTGGATGCGCTGACAGCATCGCTTCCCTTCCTTGCTGGCTGGTCCCGGCCAGTGGGGCCTTGTGGGAGCATGAGTCTGAATGCAAAGCTGTGTCCCCTTCAGCAGCCCTGGACAACCTTTCATCCTCTGTCAGGGAGGAGCAGGACAAGTCTTTGTGTCACAAGTGTCAAATGTGCAGAAGGCAAAAGCGGTCTTGACTTGTAGAACACCAGCTTCCAAATGTGAGGAGCTCCCTGCCCACGTGTCTTAGAATTCTACCTGCCTCCTGCACCGGGGAATCTTTACCAACAGAGAATCCACCAAGTACCATGTAATCCTGACCTGCAGAGGGGGTTGGGGCCAAAGGAGGTGCAGTATATCAACAAAGGGTGCTTGGACAAAACTGCTTGTCTCTTTTGGAGTGATCCCATGGCACTCCTCAGCACCTTAAATGACACACCTGCCACATAGTCATGCAAGCTGCCCACCTCCTCAGACATCCACAAAGGATGTCTTCACACTCCTTTGTGAAACAAACCCAGTCTGATGTCGAGTGTCAATCTCAGTTCACCACTTCCTGGGTATGAGGTGCAGCATGGGCTTCTCTGGTCCATCTGAACATGGTGGTCATCAAACTTATCCAGAGCTACAGACTATCCGCAGTGTGCAAGGCCATGCGCTCAGTGTCAGATGAGCTCACAGTTCTGCAAGGAGTTGGACAGTGTTCATCCAACAGAATCCAGTAGGTGACAGTGAGGAGAGTGCCTGCCCTGAAGGAGCTGGCCGGCTGGGAACCAACCTAGATCACTTTGCAGAGTTTGGCTGGGGATGAAATGAAAACTCAGGGTATACAGTAGAGTACTCTGTAAAAGTAAGCAAGTACCATTCCCGTGCACTCATATGCCCACTGATGTAGTTTCCATCCCTCTATGCATGAACAATTATTTACCAAGTCAGAGACATTGGATTGATAAATACATGAAAAATCTCTGCCCCTGGAACTTAGTACTCTAGTGAGCTTGCTTGCTTGCCTGCTTGCTTGCTCACTCCTCCCTCCTTCCTTCCTTTTCTTCCTCCCTCCATCTTTCCTTCCTCCCTCCTCTTTTCCCTCTCTCCCTCCTTCCCTTCCACCATCCCTCGTTCCCTCTTCCCTTCCTCTCTCCTTCACCTGCCCACCCATCCATCTAGCCACTTCACTCATCTATCTATGCACACATATATCCATCTATCTCTCCTTAAACCCATGAAGGTGACCACCAAGTGTCCATCAGATTCCTATGGTTTAGTCATCATTGCCCTAAGCATTAGGACAGAATTTAAACAGAAGCACCTCCCCCAAACCCAGACCTGTTCTTCACGGATATGTGCTGGCAGGCTTTGGAGCACACTTGAGATGGACCAACATAAAACGGCTTGCTGACGGGACTTCGGGAATGTGATCTGCTCCTGTCGACTACTTCTTAGACCCATTCATGAAGCAGATCTGAGGCCCAGGAAACAGCTATGTGGTGAATTAGGAGCACTGGTGCTGCCAGCCCCATGGGTGTCTGGCTTTATGGGAAGGTTGCAAGCGCCCTGCAGATGAACCAACACCACACCTTACAGGTAGCTGCATGACTGTCTCGCAGTGAGGGTCGATACCGTGGTAAATACAATGTAGTTTCACTTAAGACTACCCACGGCAATATTCAGTCATTATATGACCTTGGATTTGGGGCCGGGGACAGGGAGGGGGGCCAGGATGCGAACCTTTTGGAGGCGTCCACCTTGTGCGCAGACCTTGCAGGAGAGCAGTCCTCAGCACTTCCTTCTGGGTGTCTCCTTCGTGGCCCAGCCTCCTCAGCCATGACAGTAGCAGCCCTTGAAGGACCACATTATGTGTGCCTGCAAATGTGCTTGGTGTATGTCATTTCAGTTTTCAACCACTTCACAAAGTACCAGTTATGAAGGTATATGACTTAGGGTCACAGCGGGAGGAAATCAAGGGAAGCCGATGTGCCCTTCTCTGACCAGTGAGCCCTTCCAGGGCAGGGATCTGCCCTCTGCCTCCGGTGGCCCATGCACAGCCGAGTGCCTGGGGGGCTGGCATGGGCCTGTGGGATCAGGCAGTGCCTTTGCTGGAGTGCAGCCCCTGACTCTCCTGAAAGTATCCCTCTGCTGGCACAGGGCTCTCCGGCTGCCTGGCTATCATCAGAGTTCCTGCCCCTCCAAGAAGTCCTCTCTGGCACTGCACAGACTGCTCTAAGGCCCATCTTTGAAGCCAAACTCAGATCTTGCCTAATCCTGTTCCACTTCCTGCATCTCCCTGACCAACGGGGCAATGAGCCACGAGGATGCTGCCCCTCACATGGCTGTCCCTTCTTGGAGCAGAGAAAAGGAAAAAGAATGAGGCAGCTCAAAGACGGCAGCGAAGTCCCTTGGTAATCACCTGCACTCTGAAGTGGTTATAACTGCAAGACAATTGGCTGTGGGCACTGAGGCCAGTGTTCCTGCCTCCCTCAGCTGGCTGCCACGGAGTAGGAAGCTTCTGGATGTTTACGACATGAGCCCCTTGTGCAGGGGAAGCTCCTCCACCACTGCTGGACACTGTCCCAAGTCCCCGCACGCCATACTGGTGGTGGAGCTCTGGGCCGAGTCTCCACTGCCCTCTCAGTGCCTACTGCCAGGAGTGGAAGAAGCTGGGAGAATTCTACCCAGCAAACTTCATTCACACCCTGGGCAGGGAGATGTGGGATGGGAATTGGTTAGGCGTCAGCTGTGTTTCTGGTCTTTCTGTTAATCTTTACCACAACCCCCTGAGGTACGAGTGGGGATGAGGAAGGGTTTCCTTTTAGGGTGATGATAATTTCTCTATGTTGACTGACTTGCCCCGGCTGGAGCCCACACCCTCAGGCCTCCCTGGAGACTCATATCAGGGACCTCCAGCACAGCTGTGCTCAGCTCCCATAGCCTCAGGATGGGGAAGGTGCAGAGATGGAGCTGTAGGGCTGTAGGCCATGGAGGGTTTGGATTGCTTTTATCTTGAAGACAAGGCGAATATGAGTTCAAGGATGAAAGTGTTTAAAAAAGTACACATTCCAACAAAACACAGCTAACGTCTCAAATTTCTTTCCTGACATGCAGAGGCAAATACAGGGCCAGACGACAGAGCCCTTCTGAAGGAAGGCATGCTGCCAACACTTGGTTTCTTGAGCCTCCGCACAGATAGAAGCAAGGCCCAGCCAAGGTCCTCTGGAAGTCCATAGGGCTGTGGAGGACTCCGGCCCACAGTCCTGTCAAGGTTTGTGGTATGCTGAAGAGCAGCCTTCAGGGTCAGAGACTCTATCTAGAAGCACAGAAGCTGTGATGGGAGGGAAAAGCCTCAGAGTCAGCCATCTGCAGTCCCAATGGCCAAGACCCATCAGGTGCAGGCACACTAGACCCCAGAGGTCTAGGCTTTGGGCTGGACTCTGGGAAGTCCTGAAGGCTCACTTTTCTCAACCACAAAGTGGGAGAAACAGTAACACCTGCCTTACTGTGCCATGCAGCACAAGAAGAGGCACGGTGGGCGTGGCATTGCACAGCTTGTTGAATTCCCTGTGCTCTTCCAGGCGCTGTGCTCAGATCAGCCCCTGATCTGACACTCCAATCTGGGTCTTTCTTTGAAATTACCAGATTCAACAAAAAGCATCTGGCTTGCGGCAGGGATTCCACAAAGAAGTGGACACCAGTCCTGACAATTAAATTACCACTATGCATGGCTAGAACTGAGAACAGATTTTATAAGTGCAAACTTCAATCCATTTCCGTCATACTTTGAAGATCACTCACTTTCCACCACCTTTTCCTCACAACAGCAAAAGAGATGTTTTGGGAAAGGGATCCTAAGGTCCAGCTCTGAAAGCAACTTGAAAAGGAGTGCATGACCCCGCCAGGGTGGGAGTGCTCAGCGGAGCAGCTTGATGTGTTTAAACAGACACTTTGGTTCAAGTCCTGGCTAAGTCTTCAGCCGGCTGTGCATCCCTGGACACATTACTCACCGTCTCTATGTCTTTTATTTTTTATGTGTTTGGTTGTTATAGGGCCTCCCGACACATCTCGGACTCCTAGTGATCCTCCTTTTTCCAGTCTCCTCAGTGCTGAGATTACAGGCGTATGCCACCATGCCTGGACTCTATCATGGGTTCAACACCCCATGGGGGGTGGAGGGAGTGGGAGGGCAACTCAGCATGGAAAGGCCTGGGAAGGCCTAGGAGGGCCTGAGAAGCAAACCCTGGTCCCTGCGTTTGCTAAAGCAGGTGCTTAATCCACTGAGCTATCTTACCAGCCCTTCTAAGTCTTTTAACTATCTCAGCTATAAAATGGAAAAGATGATATCTGAGAAGAGAGTGCATTGATATAAAGATGACCGATACAGACAGTATATAATACATATTCTGGGAATGGGGTAGAATGGAATGGAAGGAGTCGGATCAGTGCAGGCTCTTCCTCTCCTGCCTGTACTTTTCAAGGAGACTGCTAGGTTTTCTAGCTCAGACCACCTACCAGGCACTACATTGCTTCCCAACAGGCTCAGCAGTGAGAGGAAGACGGGAAGCATTGGGCCAAAAGCAGATCTCATTAGCGCCCATGTCTCTCCTCTGCTATCCATCAGAACCCATTGCAAGGAGGAAGATGATCCCTACTGAAGCCTCCCGCATCCCTCTGTCTCTGGGCCAGTGGTAGCAGCACAGAGCCATCCACAACGACAGGGCTCTGCTCCAGACCCATGCTTTGCAGCAACAGTGGGGGCTTTGCTGGGCTCAGAAGAGGAAGCTGAGTTCATAGCCAACTCGGAGGCAGCACCTGGGCACAGCCGCCCCTCCTCTGCAGGCCAAGGGTGAGCCTGTAAATCAGAGTCCTTGTGTGGAGCAAGGAGGTCGCCACTCACAGATGCAAGTCTTTACTCCTCCCAGGCACTGAAAACATTGCCAGAGTTACACAAATGATTTCTACACTGTAATTTTTCCAGGAATGTGCTGCTGGCCATAAGGAAGACACTAAGCTCTCACAGACAACAGATACTCAAGCCAGGAGAGTGGTCCTGTTACGGGACATGCTTGTTGAGAATGCCTTTATACCTGCTGAAGGCAGGACGCATGAGTTTGCCAGCAGTCCATGAGAAGCAGTATAAACATGATTCGTTTTGATTGGACTCATGATTTCCAATGTCTGAAAGTAATCCTGTCTCTTAGGATAAGTACCAGCAACCACTACTAAAGCCAGAGAAACATTCCCCTTAGGTCCTCGCAGGACGGACACTGTGCAGTGTTTTTTCTGCATAGAAGATGTGTTTCCCACTGTGTACTGTAGCCAATACTTCCTTACACCTGCATGGGAGGAGGGCACGTTGGCTTCCTCATGGGCTACCAAAGCAGCGCAGAACATGGGAACGGCTGCCGAGCAGCTCTGAGTCACCTGAGCCCAGCCTCTCTCTGTGTTTTGCCACTGCAGGAATTAGAGCTTTATTAATCAATCAGTCAAATAAGGCTCATTGCTATTGAAGAAGAGAAAGTAAGCTTTATTTATGCAATTACCAGGCATTTAAAAAACAAAAGAATTATTTTTAATACTGGAGCCTGGCAGTCTTCCCAGAGTGGTAACCTCACAGGGCTTTGCTCTCCATGAGATGACTCCATGCTGCTTCCAGCCCCCTGCCCCTCCTCCCAGCTGCTGGTGTGGGAGCCCCAGAGGTGCCAAGGGGCTCTGTGTGGGTGCCCATGGCACATGGGGGCTATGGGGCTGTGTGCTGACCCTGACCAAGTACAGTTCCTGGGATGCCCCATGCCCACAGTTGCATGTTGAAAAATAAACCCAAACTAATATGTAGATCTTTACAAAATTCACAGACTTCAGCCCCATTTCAGACCAACTGAACCAAAAGTGAAGGTGGGGGGCTTCCAAACAGTGTCCGGAAGCATGCCAGCCCTGAACTGGGCGTCCGTGCATGCACAGGAAAACTCATCCGGCACCCCCAACCTATGCCCACTGGAGAGCCCTGGTACACGGAGCTCTCAGTCTGCAGCACACAGCAAGCTACGGGTCTGGCTGCAAGAATACAACAGCCACTTCTGGAGGACACCGGGTAGCTCTTACTTGCTCAGCTTCCACTCAGAAAACAGAGCAGGCATTCAGCAAATGCGGACTGGATAAAGAAAGAGGGACAGGTGGGCTCAGATAGCCCCTGCTCCTTTGCTCTTAGGTTGTTAGTAAACAGCTCAGGAGAACAGGTCTGTGTGGCCAGCGCTGTGGCCACTGGCCGCATGTGGCTGTCACACCTCGGCAGCATGGCTAGTTTGATCTCACAGGTACCGCAAGTATAAAACACGTATCCACACATTCATGAACTGGATGTGAAAACAAGAATTTTCACTCATCACTAATAAATTTTTATATAACTACAGGTCGAAATGACATTTTAAATATATTGTGTTGAGCAAAATACATTATTAAATTAATGTTTCCTTTTTTATTAAAAATATTATATTTCAATTGGAAAGTACTGCTCTGAGCCATTTTGCTTGCATTTCTGCATTTATCATGTATATGTCTATATTAGGTGTAATTATTTTTCCAACACTTCTTGCCACTAATAAACTCCTTCCTCCTGTCTACTCATCTTTGGGTAAGATGATAACACAGAGCTACTGGAGGTGGGGTGTGGGGCAGGATTCAGAAAAAATGTAGTCTGCTTCCAGGACAAGGAGGATAGGCTCAGTTCTTCTTCCTCTGCGAGGGTGCCTTTCCCTGATAACAACCACCGTGGCCATCTCATTGCAGCCAAAGGCTTCTCCTCCCATTTCCTGCTCAAGGGCCACTTACCTGTCCTTCCAGGCCCAGAGAGGACGCCGGCTCCTTGGGAGCCCTCATTCTGAGACAGTCAGAGTGCCCCCCCCATGCTTCTGCCCCTCGGCTCATGTGGCCGTCATCACACTTCTCCCTAGAACACACAGAACCTTTGCACCAGCCGGCTCCCCTTAGGAGACTCCTCAGCACAGTGCAGCTCCACTCTTGGGGTCCCCAAGGCCCAACCCAAGAGCTGCCATGTGTTCCGTAAGTGCTCGGTGCGCACCTTGGCCTCCTCGCCAGGGGCAGGGGCTTCCTTTATGCCTCATCCTCGCATCACAGTTTTCCTGAACACCCCGTGCACTAGGCATGGGGAGCACAGTCTCAGCATAGGGAGCGTCTGCTGGACAAAGCAGGCAGGCACGCTGCTCTCAGGCCCAGCAACGAGTGTCCACCTGGCTTGGGTCCTGGGGGGGAGGGGGGAGGCGGGGAGCCGGCCGAAAGGCACGGGCCTTTGGCTCTCACCAGAGCACCCAGCTCAGGATTTGTGGGGGACACAGATGTGCACAGAAGTTCTAGGGTACAGGACACCTGGGGAGAAAGGCTGACTGCACACGAAGGGATCCTAGCCCCCACAGGCACCCCATCTGCAGCTCCCCAGGCCCAGCGCTTGCTCTCTCCACCACCTGCTCCCCTCATCCATCCAGGCAGCCCGCTGGGACCAGGGAGACCAGGGCCACGGCTTTCCCTTTTCATCCAAGTGCCATCAACCCCTGAGCCGGTCGGGCCTGCTTCCCCACCTCCATCCCCAACCTCCAGTCCAGGCCACTGTCACACACCCCCGACACGGAGAAGACCTCCTCCTCCACTCCATGTGCTCTTGCAGGAAAAGAAAATCAGAGGAGCCAGTCTGCACCCCGTGCAACCGTAATTCTGAGAGTGGGAAGGCTGGGTAAATTGTCAACAACAATGAGGAAGGTGTTGGCCTATGTTTCGGAGGCAGACATAGTCGCTTCAAATTCTGAAGCTGCCATTTCTTTCCTCTGTTGTGACCTAGGAGGATTATTTACTCTCTAATCCTTGAGTTCCTCAGATGTACAAGACGGCAATCACCTCTGCCTTGGCGGCAGACGACTGTGACGCACCCACTTACGCCATTATGTAAGGTATGCATAGCTGCAGTTCTTCACAAATGTAGCTGGCTAAAAAAGAAGCAAGGCTATTCACAGACAGTAGGTCTTTGTCTGCTTCTGGAAAACCGTGACTCCTGCACAGCCAGGGTCCTGCCCCACACCCAGCACATCGTCCCTGCAAAGTTCCAGAACCCGAATAACCCACAAACTGCTCACCTCTGCACCGTGCTGAAAGATGTGACCCTCCTCCACTGTAACCAAGACACAGAACCTTTCCTTTCCCATCATGGAGACACAAGGAACCCTCACATTACTTAGGTGTTGAGCATCTTCCTATCTAGGTAAAGTAGGAAACATAATCATTTATGAAATTCCCATGAGTAAGAGAGAAAAACAAACTGTTTAGGAAAAACTCAAACACCCTTGGTACAGAGAAATGCCTGCACTCTGAACATGAGGGAAGAAGGAGACAGACTTTGTGGGGGTATAGCATTTAAACAGCTAGGCCATAAGTGATTTAGACTTTGTGGGCTACTTGAATGCCTTGTGGCAACTATGCCACTCTGCCATTTGAGTGACTACACAGTGACGCAGGCAATCCATAAAGGAATCGTGTGTTTGTTTTCCAATAGAACTGTTTACAAGGAGAGGTGGCACTCCTAAGGGCCACCTAGTGTTGTCCGGAGAGGCCCAGGCCACCCATCAGGCATCTCCAAGTCCAGCTCACTTCCTCCACCAGACATGGGGGTTCTGGTATGTGAACTGAGGGAGCAGTCGGTCCTCATTATCCCCGATTTTCTGTTCACCCATTCACTGAACTGTACCAGTTTCCTTGTTCATTAATCATATTTTAACTTCTAACCCTAAAACTCATGCTTATTTGTGACCACGCACAGGAAGACAAATGCCCAGCCACCCAGCACGACACCCTGGGTGAGCTTGGACAGGCCGCATCCTGCCTTCTTGGTCAGGTTTCCCACCGTGCCCAAGTGTTCCTTCAATCTATTCAGTGCCTGATTTTCATTTTAAAAAACAAAATCATTAGTGCGTGTTGGCAGCATGCAGTGTCACACTCCTTGTGAGAGGTCACCACATGTGCCAAGGCACGGTGTTCCTTCTTCATCCCCCAGCCCTCCCCACCCCCCTCAGTCTCTTCATTGCCTTCCCTCCTGGTGAAGAGCTCTCTCATGACTTTTACCTAACTTTCATTCTGTTCTTCATTTATAACCTGGTTTTATTATATAAGAGAAAACTACACAATATTTAAGCTTGTGAGTCCAATTTATTTCACTAAACTTTCATTTTCATATTTTTTGGCACCTGTGCTCTGTTAAAAGGTCAGCAGGCACAGCACTAGGGTGTGGCCCAGCGTTCCTGTGGGTGGCGACCCGCCTCCCACAAGAAGTGGACACATTAGACGAGCTTTGTTCAGACACCATTCACAGGGTTGTTGGCTGTGAGTTCAGTGTCCATCAATCAAAAATGCACATGACATACATTTAAACAGCAGGTCACATGAAGCAAGTTTCGTGTGATGAAGATGTGGTGGCCAGAGGCTTAAAGGAACCTAAGCCTGCTTTTTCCTAGAAGGAATGTTCTGTGTTCAGTAGTGCACTGTTCCCTCTCCTTCACAGAGCAGAACTACTCCAAGGCATGAGAACCGCCGGTGTATGAGTATGTGGCACAAGGTAGTAGGTGAAATCCTGCTAGGAAACACTTAGCCAATAACACTGTTATGGTCTGTTATCATCCCAGGCTACTCAGTGGTATCACGAGGTAATGATAGCAGTTTTATTTTTGACTATTTAGCAAGGGTATGTGGTCAATGCTGCTAAGGGTCTGAGGTCATCCAGAGAACGTGGCCTCTTCTTACCCCGTGACTTCCCGAAGGGGAGAAAAGCAAGGCCTTTCTACATGTGGCCTTTTGGAGGCTAAGGCAGAAATACACACTGCCTGCCTGCCCGGTCAGCAGTGCTGGGCTAGGGCCAGAGGAGCGGGTGAAGGCAGGGCGCCATTCTTGGCCAGCTCCTTGGGGCCGTCACTTGCCCTGTTGGCTGAGCAGACTCTGAAAAGCAGGGTCCCGCATTTCTTGCTTCTCTAGTTGAAATGCCAGCCTGGTATTTTTTTTCTCTCAGACAGATACCAGTTATTGGGAGTTGGGGAGCAAGACAATGGCCCAGACCTGACTGACAACGGCTGCTGAGCAAGGGCCTCTGCAGCATGTTTAATGAAAAGGCCACTGTGTTTTTATCACATCTATTTGATTTTAGAGTGTCGTTTATAAAAACAACTCTAGCAGCAGGGCTAACTGCTCCTGGCTTTCTCTGCTTCCTACAGCTGGCTCTATGGGTCTGGCCAGCACTCTCCACCTCCTTTCTCTGGCTGCACCAGCCTCCCAGAGGTGCTCTGTGAGGGACTCCTGGTGGCTCCTGCTCTGTCCCATGCTTTCTGCTCCCTCGCATCCCTAGCCTCCAGCCCGGCATCTGCTCAGTCCTGGCCACCAGCAAGAACCTCGAGGGCCAGCGTCTCTGTCATGCATGAGCCTGGGACATTTTCTTCTTCCCAAGAGGCTTTGGCAGCACACAGGTCAGACCCCAGTTGTTAAAAATGGGGCCAGGTAACTTGTGCGGAGCACATGCATGTCGGAGTCATGCTGCCCCAAGACCTCCCCAGTGGTATTATTCTCTTTGCTGTTTTGCAGACAAAGCACTTTATTTTCCAATCCCATACTCTGATGACCACCTTATATGGTGTGTGAATTATATCCTGATAAATATGCTACATATAGATTGAAAATCTAATTGCTATAGTTCCCTCCTCTCAAGCAGCTCGGTGTTATCTGCACCAGATCACATTCGAGCACTTCACGCAGCACACCAGGGCATTGCCAGGGCCGCCCCCCACCCCCGATGCTCAGCCTTGCCTTTCCTTGCACTTCACTGACCATAGTGCTCAGGCCCGCCATGGTACATGCCTGGCTTCTGCTCTGGCTCTGCCTGCTGCTCAGATCCTCTGTCTTCAGCTCCCTCTACCTCACTTCCTTCCCTGACAAATGTTTAGGCATCCTCAAGGCTCTGCTAAGCATTGCTTCTCCACAGATGCCTAGAAACTCCTTTGGCCCCAGGATACCGCTGTGGGTTTCCCTCACTGCACATGGTGTGGCGCAGGGTGACTGCAGACTAAAACTGCACCATGTTAATGCATATTTCAAAGATTCTAGCATCCCCAGTGTTCAGTGCAGTGCTTTATGTACTCTAGGTAATTAATGAAAGATATTTTTTCATGCATGCACACAAAACACAAGATCATGCTGTTCTTGCTAGCTTCTCGTTGCTATTTCAGCTGAATTATGAGAACCTTGGTTAACACCAAGCCTAAGTGGCAAGTTAATTTTAGTTTATCTTGAGTTTCACTCTTGGCTTCTTCTGCAGTGTGGGGGCTCTGAGCTCCAGGTTTACGGAGCAACGTGGCAACATCAGATTGGGAAACTCTGCTCCTTCTCAAAGTAGCATATAACCCAGTTATATGCGGCTGATCTACCTACATCTTAGTTTCTTCAAAAGAAAGGAACATCTTTTAGTAGCAGCTGGAGTGCTGATGCTCTGCAAATCAGGCAAATGACTTTGGGGGCTCTGCTACTCTCGTGATGTAGATGAGTCAGCTCCCTCAGCTGTCACCCTATGATGGTCAAGGTGCATTCCAATGCTTTCCATCAGTGTGACCTATGGTCACCACTGTCCTTTAACATCAGGAGTGGGCTTTTCCTAAAAGGCACATCCCTACCTATAATATAAAGCATGATAAAGAACTGACGATGCTTCCTTGGCAGTTAAGCCCTGCACAGCTCTGGCCACACAGGCTCTGGGCATCAGATGGGCAACCCCACCCACCTATACTTGATCCCATAAGGTGGGCTGGGAAGCCCACCCTGAGCAGGTCATCCCCTGAGCATCACACAAGGTCATGCTATCAGGCAATGACAAAGGCCCTGTTCTGCTATGAGGCACTGTGCACAATGCCTACCTGGGCTGGTAAGAGTGAACCTACCTCAAGGAGATTTACAAAAACTCATGGGCATCCTGTTTGCAGCTAAATGAATCAAACCCAAGCCATTAGCAAACCTCCTCCACCTATGAGAGCTGCACTCCAGCAGACTCTGCAGCCTAGGTATGAAATACCTGCGGACATCACTGACATTGGTTCCAGGTGAAGAAGCCACACAGACACTACCCTGAAGCACCCCCTGGGACCAAAGCCAATGCAGTATGCCCTGCTGATGCCACCAGGCACATCACCAGAAGCAAGTCTTGCTATGAAAGTCACCTTGGTTCTTCTTGATACACAAGTATTAAATTAGAGACACAAGAAACATCAAAATACAACTAACGCCACTCTAACAACATACCCCGAAGAAAAGGAAATTAATGAATTTTCTAAAAAGAATTCAAACTAATGATTTTTATTTGCTTTTTGAGATAGGGTCTCACTAGGTAGTTCAGGCTGGTCTTGAACTTATTGTGTATAAGCCTCAAACTCACAGTGACTCTCTTGCCTCAGCCTCTCAAGTGCTGGGATTACAAGTGTATACCACTACATCTGGCCAAAATAATGATTTTTAAGGCAACACAATGAGGTACAAAAAACAATGATAGCTGAATTAAACTATGGAGCTAATTAATGATAGCAATGAGAAATCCAGCCAAAAGATCATTAAGAAGCACACACCAAAGGGCCAGCCAGATGGCTCATTGGACTAAAGCCCCACTTTGGCAGTGCTCAGCATCCTAGGTTCCATCCTCAGTGTGTGGTGTCAGCCCTGCCCCCAGGGCACAGTGAGTGGCCAGTGAAACTGGTCATGGTGATGTGTGCCTGTAATCCCGTCACATGGGAGGCCAAGAACAGGAGGGTCACTACGAGGTTGATCTGTGTAGTGAGACCCTGCACACTCTGCACACCCTGTAGACTTTGTCCTAAATTCGCACACACACACACACACCAAAAAAAAATTAATTTTTTTTTTTTGAAGTACAAAACAAATCTTGGAGCCAAAGAATTTGAATGAAGAAAGAATGGCAGTTGGAAGTATCAACAACAGATCAGATGAAGCAGAATTTTTGGGTTTGAGGACAAGTTCCTTGAAACAGCAGTCAGATTTTTAAAAAGAAGAAAGAGGAGTGCTAGGAAGGAGAGAAACATAAAAAGAATGAAGCAAGTCTAGGAGACATGGAACACCACTAACTGAGAAAACGTGGACTATGAGTACTTAGAATGAGGAAAGAAGGGAAAGGCAGATAATCTACTTAGTGAAGCCATTTCTGAAAGCTTTCCAAATCATGGAGAAGATGTGGACATCTGGGAGGGAATCCTGGGAAATACAGAGTTAAGGGGATCCTGATCAGACTAATAACAGACTTCTTAGCAGAAACCTTACAGGCTTGGACAGAGCAGGAACATGTTCTAAGTCCTGAAATAAAACAGAAAACCCTATCTAGCAAAATTACCCTCAGAAGTGATGGAGAAAGAAAATGTTTTTAAGACAAATAAAAATTGTAGGGATTAATCTTTACCATACTCATTTTGCAAGAAATGTTTAGAAGAATCCTATATTAGAAGTGAAAAGATGTAATTACTATCATGAAAATGACCAAACTATATATGCCTCCACACCACACAGTTGAGCAAGACAGCAAGAGCGGAAGAATGGAATGAAGGATGCAAAAACCACCAGAAAAATAACAAGAACAATGAAAGAATTAATAATAGCAACCCACCACTACTGAGCTCAGCTCTTTGCCGCTGTCGTACAGTAGTTCTTTCCATGATGAGCTTTTCTGCAGAAAGCTATTTCACAACTGGAAGAAGTGTTTTGGGGAGATACAGGCTGATGAAGAATTAAGCTTTCAAAACCATTTTCATTTAACCGTATGACTTAAGAGTTACAAAGATGATCAAAACAAGAATGAAAGGTGTAATACACACACACAACACACACATCCCTGACTGCACATGCGACCCTAAAAAGGCAGATGTCTGAAAGCCACAGCTTTCCTTGGCCCACTAGGACTACAGCAGATACAGCAGGGAACTGGCATATTACTCTTTTGAGCCATTTACATGCTTTAGAAGTAACCACAGGAAAAAAAAAAAAAAAAAAACAGAAAGGAAAGCAGCTGACTGCTGCCTGTTGAGAGGGTGTCCTGTGGTGTGGAAGAGTTTTCTTTTTATTGGAAGAATTGCTACATTGTTTTATTTTGTCATCATTTGTAAGGATTTCTTTGATTCCAAAATATTTTAAAAATCAGGCGCTGGCGCTCTCTGCTCTCCAAAGAAGACACTGTCTTTTCAGGAACTTGGAAGCTTCCAGTGTTTCTATTCCTCTTCCTTTCCATTCTGTGGCCCCCTGGTGAGTGAGCCAGACTGCGTGCTCAAACTTGCCCAAGCCGTTGGGTCAGGAGCCAGCTTTCAAGAAGGGTGGTGAATGTGCAGGGGTGCTCCATGCTTTCAGCAAATAGTGGTGGTTTACACAAGCAAATAATGAATTTGGGCAAACAGCCAGGTATTATAGCTCACTTATGGGGGACTAATTGCTAGCTGATTTGTTGGGAGTAAGAGGCATAGGAAGAGCTTCTATGAAGGAATCCCAATCCCAGGGGTAGTACAAAAAGTTATGATCCTTATTAACCATGGGTCTGGGTCCTGAGTCGGACTGTGTGTCTCAGGGTGGCAGCCAGAAGAGGCATACAGAGCAAGGAAAGGACATAGGCTGGCCCAGGAGACACGGGCTCTGCTGTCCCCCTGAGAGTCCAGCTGAGGACTCTGACCTACTCGTGGTAGCCTCACCAAGCAGGACCACGGGGATGACACAGTAAGTCATCCTCTTCTCTCAGCCTGTCCCTTAGATGTACACATTAATCTCAACTCCTTAGCTCTGGAGTCATTTTGAGGATTAAGAGTGCATGCAGCAAATGCACTTGAATTCCACAACTTTTAACTGACTTTTGAACTTGTGTGTTCCCAGGGTTGCTCCCTTCGATGGCCTCCCATTTCCTGGTGAACTGAATCCAAATGTAACGTGAGCCACAACTGTGAGTCCTACACATCACTTTAAACTTTCTCGTAGCTACACTTAAAAAACACATAATATAAAGGCACATTAACTTCAATAATGTATTGTTTTGTATTTCATTTGTGAATGTATTTTGGCACATAATCAATGTAGAGAACTATTATAATCTTTGACAATTCAATAAAAACCTGCTCTTTTAGATTCTTGCCTTGTTAGGACATCTCCTGGGTCCATGCTGTCCTTCGTGATACACGTGGATGTGGAGGGGCCACGTTCTAATGGCCTAGCGGCCACATGTGGCTGCTACTGCTTGCTGGGCAGTGCAGACTTGGAGCACCTGGGTTCTGAAGCAACCACATTCCCCTCCACCTCTTCTCACACACACCTCCCTGGGCCTAGCTCCGCCACTCCAGACCACTTTACCACACTGACTTTCAAATCACAGCCACGACCACCTGACAGCTTCCTCTAGTGCAGACGAAGGACCCTTCACATGGCCCCTCAGCATCTAATGACTCCTCTGGGACACAGACTGAGTGGATGGGAACAGGAGGTGAGTGAGAGGCTCACCTGAACCCTAACCCTGCCTGGGCACCAAAGTGTACGCGCTTTTGCTCTCTGCAATGAGGCATTCCTCACACAAAGAGGTGATCTGCTCAGGAATAGTCCTACCGATAGGAAACACTAAGCAGTCAGCTTCTCCTCTCCGGACAATTATGCAGAGAATAGGTGGTGGTAAAGAACACACAGGCTCACGTCCCTATCTCACCACTTCATAATCTGCATGCTGGCTCTCCCTTCACCTCTGGAGCCTCCAAGTCTCCACCTGTACAGCGGAACCCTCCATCCCTGCCATGCAGAATGGGCAAACAGACTAAGCAATTCTTGTAAAGTGGCCCAGAGTAGCTCTTGGCACAGGGCAATATTTTAAAACTTGATTTAATCAAATTGAAGGTGCCATCAATTACAACTTGTAAATCATAAGGCACCATTATTTTATGAGCCATTTTTACAAAGGGTTAAGACTCCTACAATGCCAGTTAAACCATGACAGGTCTTCAACTGTGAGATGTACTGCAGTCTCAGAGACATTAAATCATTAAATTACTGGTCTTAAAGACGTGGTAAATCCCCCCCTGTGCACCCAGTCCACAAATGACCGGCCTTAAAACCAAAGATGTATAGTAGCTCTTGCAGGCAGATGGGTGAGCTTTAGCTGGTGGAGTCAGAGGCTTGGGCTTCCCTGGGTACTCTGAGAACTGGAGGGTAAGGAGCAATGACCTCCTGCACCATCGCCGGCAGCACCGATCACCTTCTTTTTGCCACCTGAATCATGCCTCAGAGCACTCTGGTCTGGGATAGTCTTCATGTCTAACACAAAGTTGGGGCCACGCAAAGGGTGTCACTACCCAGTGCTCACCCCCTGGAGCTGGGCCTGGAAGCTAGCACTGTGTCCTGCAGGCCCTCCTGCCTCCGTCTACCCAGGGCTTTAAAACTGCCCAAAGCCTGTTGGTGGCACCCTGCTAATACACTGGAAAGGCCCTCAGCTCAACAAGCTTGGGCTCTAACGTTCATGCAGGAGCCTGTGTGATTTAATGCTAGGAGCAGCTTCAAGGCGACAGCTTATGGAGGCCTCTGCAAGGACATGAGTGAGGAGCAGAACTGGCTTTCAGGGGCTGCAGCCTGTCAGGGGACAGGGTTTGCACAGTGCTGAGAGCCAGAGTTCAGTCCCGGAGGGCAGCCAGCCACCTCCAGGCACCAGCAGTCTCAGCTCCTCCAGAGGGGCCAGCGATAGGAGGGTGAATGGCAGGCACTGAGTGGCCAGGGCAGGGCAGGAAATTCAGGGGTGCAGGCACTAGGAGGGAGGCCTCAGGAAGGGATGGTGCCTTAGGTCTGGAGCGCCCACAGCCAGGGGCACAGCAGGAATGGAGGACCAATAGCAGGACGCTGCCTGTGCTTCCACAAGGACACGGCCACGCACAAATCCCTGGCGGGCCTTCAGCAAGGGGCAGCAGGGGCTTGTTTTGGTGTGGTTCTGGTCCTGGGACTGAGCTACAGCCCAGTCCCTGCACCTTTTGTTTTGAGACAGGGCCTTGTGAAGTTGTCCAGGCTAGGCTTGAAGTCGTGCTCTTCATGCCTCATGGTTTCTGGTCATTAATCAAATTGGATGAGAACCAAGTCAAACTTCCCTGGGAGGTCAACATTTTAACTGCTGAGCTTGATCCAGTTCTTGTCCAACTCAGTTTGTGACTAGAATCGTGGAAAGAATCACGCGCTTTCCTCATAAGCCGAGTACCACTGTGTGGGTGTGCTCTGCTGGCGCTCTGCCCTCTCTGGTTTGTAAACCCACAGCGACAAAAGTGCTGGCTGTGCAATGGTTTAAGATGCAGGGGTTCTCTCTACTGTGACTGTCACCAGAAGCCCAGTCTCTTCCATGCCAACTGCACTGGGTCATCGATTGGCTCAGGTGGAGAGGCCTGCTCCTGCTGGGGATCTCTCACACTTCCTTGACTGGGCTAAAGGAGCTCCTTCCATCTGCTTTATGTTTTTCCAGGTGAAATCTGGGCCAGGCAGAGGAGAGAGGTGTCAGTCTGATGATGCCCAGGGCAGGGGTGCCTTCCCGCAGTGGTGAGACCTTAACCCTGAGGAGCAGGCTTCCAAAGCCACTGTGCTCCTCTCACAGTTGTGGCACTTGATGCTCTTGCTGCAAGCTGCAGGGAAAGGCCTAAGCACATAATTGCAGCAGCCTCTCCTCACAGAAGGATGCTAGTCCAGCTCACAAAGGAAGGGATCAGGTGAGCGCCTCCCATCTCGGGCTCCACAGCTGCAGATTCAACTGGCCGAGGGGTCAGGATTCAGAAGGCAGAGCTGCTGCACCAAGCCAGCACAGATGTTCTGTCAGTGTCCACCAACACAGTCAGACAGCTGCTGATATCGAAGTGGGTGCTCTAAGCCATCAGGGACAACCAAACTGTGTGAGTGACTACAGGTTCCACGCAGGTGTTGTGTGGCTTTCTACAAGGGCCTTGTGCCCCTGGGCTTTGGGGATCTAGGAAAGTGTGTGGTATAGGAGCCAGACCCCCTTGATACTGAGGAGTGAAGGACTATTCGTCCTCATTCAGCAGTAAATGAGCTTCTCTGGGGCTTGGCCTCGCCACCATGACCCCGTGCAGCACCTCTCTCCCTTAGCCTTGGTCTCCCCAGGGAGCCTGGAGAGCCAAGGGCTCTGGCACTTGGAACCACCCTCTCTCCTCTTCCCCACTCTATCCAGAGAAGCTCTGCTTTTTTGCTCTTTTATACATTGTGAATCCTTGTAAAATTCTCTTTGAAGATAGGCTTTGGTGGTCAGTAAAAGTTTAAAGCTGTCTAGACTGAAAAATCCTACATTCCTTGCAGCCCTAACATTCTCTGGTTCTTTAAAAAAAAAAAAAAATCAAGTTTACAATCTATTCATGGGAACAAGCAATCCCCAAAGAAGTCTCGAGAAGCTGGGTATGTTCAAGAAATATATGTGCTCATGTGTGTTTTTAGTCCTTCAATATTTTGTGTTTGATGCCTCTGCTTCTCAGACAAACCACACACAGACATTCACCTGGAAACTCCAGGGGCTCTTGGGTATTTAAGTGTGAAAAGTGCCTGCAGGCCAGGCAGGGCAGGCATGAGTCATGCCAGGGTGGCAGCCAGCTTCACATCCACAGGGAAGATGGAATGGCCACGCATGGCCCACAGAGGAGTAAGCTGAGCGGTGGACCACAGCCCTGCAAGGCAGGCACCTGTGCCCGCTTCCCCACTCCTGCAGGCCTGACTGCACTCTTCACACCTCTCCAATTCCTACACAGCTCTCCAAAACAGAAAACACAGTCCAGCAACCATTTCAAGACAGTGATGTGATGCCAGAAAGCGTGCATGGCAGGGCCTGCAGAGGAGTCAGAGTTTCCAAAGGCCCACTGAGGGAGATTCCAATTCAGCCCCAGCTGGCCCGGAGCACAGCTGCAGCAGCAGCCTGAGGGCACAGCAGAGCAGTGGCTGCTTTCTGTGGGCAATCCCTGACATCCTGTGCAGATGGCCCTTTTGGTCCAGTGCAGGACTCAGGCACAGGGGAGCAAATGAGAGGAACACCAGGCTGGGAGAAGCCCTGTCACTGTCTTTCTCCCTGGATCACTTGTGTTTGGGGAGGGGGGGTAGTGACACACTTTTCTGATTATGTCTGCTTTGCCACCTACAAGTGAGCAGGTAAACACAATATACAGCTGAACAGTCCTGGACAGTGTCTGGCTCACCTTCATTTTAAGGATGGAAAAGTGAGATGTGTGTGAAAGCTCTCTGCTGGAGTCATGTAGCTATAGGAGTAGAATCTTGGCAGAGCCTTGGGACATTGGCTATTTCATTCTGCCCCAAAGATTTGTGGCCCCTGCTATGGCCTTCCTTTGGTGACAGCACATGCTGGTTAGAAACCATGAAGGGCAGGATGGCTGTGCAGCATGTAGCTCTCACATGTAGGGAAACTGGCCTGCAGGTGTGGTGGTGCAGGCTGTGCACTATTTCATTGGCCTGAGCCTTGTGCATGCCAGCAGGACCTGTCCTTGTCTAAGCTACAGCAAGGCCAGCAGGGAGGCAGGCGTGTGCAGTGGAAACGCTGCAGGCAGATGACTTCAGCATGAGAGAAAGGTAAAGGGAGGATGCAGCACAGGCCACACTTTCTCCATGTCTCTCTTGACACAAATCTAGTGCCTGCTGGAGCCTGGGCCTCCATCTGAAGCATGACCAGGAGGACAAAGCCAGGTATCCTTCTGTATGCGTATAGTTATCCCCCCAAAGTCTCACACAGTCTTGGGGATGTTTCCAGAGTTTGTGATTGATTATAGTGGGTGTGGATGCTGCACCTGCCCTGGGCAGGTTATCTGCATTACAATGTAAAAAGGGAAGAGGAGCTCGCAGCTTGAGCTGCTACTACCCCTCCCTTGTGCTCTTGCTCTTTGCACCACCATGAAAGGTTGCTTTCTGCTATGTGATGCTCTGCTTTGGACTCCGCTGAATATGGACTGAAACCTCCAGTAACTTGAGCTAAACAAATCTTTCCTTCCTTCATTTTGGGTGTCAGGTATTTTGTCCCAGCAATGAGAGAAGAGTAACTAAGACAGAATTTGGTACCAGGAGTGGGATCATTGCTGTGGCTCAACCTGACCATGTGGATTACAAGCTTTTGGGAATGGCTTATGAGAAGAGATAGGAAAGGGTCAGAGTTATTGCCTACAAATGAAGTGTTGAAACAGCTTCAGCTGTTCTGTTTGGGATATGCTGGTCAGAGCTCAGAAGACCAGAAGGCTAATAGAAAGCCAGCCTGTAAAAACCAGGCTGGGGAGGTTTCTTCTGGGAAGAAGGACTCCATTGGTTGTTGGACTCCAGATTGTTTGTGTTTTGACTTGGCAGAGAAGTTATCTGCATTTTGCTTGTACCCAGAGACATTGCCTGAGAGTGAGTTTAAGCATGGTGGACTGATCAATCTGGCAAAAGATATTTCAAAGCAGACAAATATTGGGGCAGTGGCCTGGTTGTTGCTGGGGGCCTTTAGTCAGATTTGTGTTGAGAATCAAGAACAAACATCCCAGTAGAAAGATTTAAAATGTTGTGAGCTTGGCCAGAAAAGAAGCTCCAATAAAGCTGGGGACTGCAAAGACAGAGCTGACAGGATTCTCCATTGCCAAAAAGAACAAGAGAATGGAAAGGATGGCCTGAGGGCATCACAGGAGGAGGCAGGTCTCCACCCTTTGCAGCCTCAGAACTACAAAGGTCAGGAACTTTGCCTGAGGGGAAAGCAGTGGATCCTCATGTTCCAGAGTGGTGGCAGTGGCCACACCAGGTTCCAGAATGGCACTGGCATGGAGAAATTATTCCTCGGAATCAGGGGCAGAGTGCTCAGCTATCCAGGCACTCAACCCCTACAGCCAAGAGAGAGAAAAACCTGGCTACTGCTCCAGCTGGCAGCAGACCTTGGCATCATCCACATGGTGTTGGTTTTAGGCAATTGCAGAATTCAGGAGTTCTGAGGTTAAGAAGGCTTCCACCTGGATTTGAGAAGGCCCAGGAGGCCAGGCAGTCTGCCCCTGGGAGAGCAGTGTGTAAAGCTGTGAGTGAGAAGCCTATTCAGTGGAAACCCCAGAAGTCTGGAAAAGCCAGCAACACGGATCATCTAAGGAAACTGCAAGGAGGGAGCAAAGCCAGCCTAAGAGAGAAGCCATGGGAGCCACCACCAAGAGTACTATAGGGGCGGAGCCACACATGGAGGGCACAATTTGCCCTGAATGTTTTGGATGTCCTAAGAACTGCATGACTTAATGTTTGCTCTGCTGCATGCTGGACTTGTGTTGGCCCCAATGCTTGATATCCTGCTGTGTGTACCTTTTGGAACGGTAATGTTTAGCTTGTTCCTTTGAATGTTGCAAGTCTTTAAGTTTTCATTTGTACAGGGGCTCACAGTTGAGAGTTTGCCTTGGATCTTGGAGGAGATTTAGACTTGGACTTTTCAGCAATGCGAAACACTTGGGACTTTGGCAACTCAAAGAGCTGGACTGGAATGGCTTTTGTATAAAAGGATGTGCATGAGTCTTTGCAGGTCCAGGAGCAGAATATTACGATTTGTGTATAGGTGTCCTCCCAAAGCCTTATGCAGTCTTGGGGATGTTTCTGAACTTTGTGATTGATTGATTATAGTGGGTGTGGATGCTGCACCTGCCCTGGGCACGTCATCTGCATTACAATGTAAAAAGGGAAGAGGAGCTCGCTGCCTGAGCTTCTGCTACCCCTTCCTTGTGCTCTTGCTCTTTGCCACCACCATGAAAGGTTGCTTTCTGCTATGTGATGCTCTGCTTTGGACCCAGCTGAATATGGACTGAAACCTCCAGTAACTGTGAGTTAAATAAACCTTTCCTTCCTTCATTTTGAGTGTTGGGTATTTTGTGCCAGCAATGAGAGAAGAGTAACTAAGACATCTTCCTTGGATATCTGAGTGCAGGTTGTAGCGCCCAGCTACCCACTGTCCTGGTCCAAAGACTCTGGTGTCCTGACAGGTGACCTTGTAGGCTCTAGCCACTGCCATCCAACTTGTTGTCCTGGGGCACCCCTGCAGTCTCCTTCCCTTCTTTCCTGCTCCCCTCTTCTTGGAGAAGGAGACAGCCAAATAGCAGAGAGGAAGGGAAGCCCTGGCCAGCTGCTCTGCCTGTCCTGGCTGCTCTGCCTTCTGCTTGTCTCACAAAAGGGCTGAAGACACAGATTCTAAACACAGGTGCAGCCTGCTCCTGCCTGGCCCACAGCAGCCCCACTGTGGAGTCTGTCGAAAGCATGGGTCCCTTTTTTGGCTGCATGGTGCTGGTGGGAATTTTTCTGCTTATGAAAGGCAGGCTGAGCCCACAGGCCTAGGAACATGCAGAGCCATGTACCCAGCCAGACCGGGTGATCTACAGAGCTCCTTCTGACAAGATTTGTGACTCTGTGGACCTGGAGGCTGGGCGCTGGGTGAGGGTGGGTGGGATGGATGGCGGCTCTGGAGAATTGAGTGTGTCAGTGTCCAAAAGGAGGGATACTAACACTTGTTGATCACTTACTCTGAGCTAGAGATTTTATGGAATCCATATAGCAGTCCTATGAGAGGAGAGGACCGAGGCTCAGAGAAGCAAAGATTTGAAGGGAGCTGCCCCGGAGCATGGCCGGTCAGTGCTCAATGGGATCTGAACCGGAGCCTCCAAGTCTCTGGAACTCAAGTACCTTGGGGCTCACCACCCACCTTCCATTTCTGTCCCTGGAAGAGGATGCGGGGCATTTTCACTGTGCTGCACCCCAGGCCCTGCTTTGACATTTATTTGTGATTTTTGACATAAGGTCTTACTAAACGGCCTCGATAGGCTCAGGCTTGCAACCCTCTGGCTCAGCTTCCCGGGCTGCTGGGATTGGATGTGCACTGCCATACCAGGCTATGACCAGGCTTTTCGTCTTGCTGTTTGTTTTGGTGCTAGCAGGAAATCTCTCCAACAAGGCTATGATTGCGCTATTTATTTTTGGGATGTGATTAGGGCGAAGGAGGCAGGGTGCCAACTCTAGAGACAAACGTGGCTCTGAAGGTTTTCTTTATGTTAAGGGCCCATTCTTGCCACCAGGAAGGAGCACAGGGCCTTGAGGTGGGGCAGAAGGCAAACTGCACGTCCGCTGGCCAGGAGGCCCCAGACAGGCACTCCCACTGGGGCGTCTCACAACCTTGCAACTCCTGTTGTCACAATCAGAAAATAAGCAGCAGCTCACTCTGCTACTTCCTCTTTGTTGGGTTTTATTGGGAGTTAAACTGATACTAACATCTCATTTCCAGAAATCTTGCCAAGAGCATTTCTCCAAGAAGGAAGCAGGCCTGGTAACGAGGCACTCAAGTGGCCCGCGGCAGGCTCCGGGGAACCCTCAGAGCCCGCAGCTCCCAAGGGGCACTGCCTGCGTGTGTGCTTATGCACAAGTGACAGCAAGTGCAGTGACACTGTCACCATCGGAAAGTCACAAACAACTGGCTTGTTTCCAAGATGAGACAGGGGTATTGCCTCCTCTGGAAATTGACAGAGCCTGACAGGGAAGCTCACAGCCACCTTCACAGAGCTTACCCAGGCAAAAGCATGTGGGCCCAGCGACACAGATGCAGGCGCACGTGTCTGGAAAACTGCAGTCACCAACGCCCCATCTGTGGCTCAGCTCTTGTGTATCTTGGACTGTGGGCAGGGTGAGCGGCTCTTCCCCACCGAAGGCCAGCAGGATGAGGACTCTTATGCTGGAAACCAGCCCTGGAGGACTTCCAGGTTGCAGAGAAGTCACTAAGGCCTCAAGAGGTTTGTTTTCAAGCTGTTTCTAAATCACCTTTCCCCCCAGAAGGCCCCTAGCAAGTGCTCAGCTAGAGGGCAAACTTGGGCGCTAAGTGCCTGTGGAGAGGGCCCAGAGCTTCGGAGCAGCAGGGCAGGAGGGAAACAAGAATGGGCTCCTGGGGGCCGGTCTGCCTCTGCCCTGCTGAGCCCCGCAAGCCGGCAGCATCCAGGGCCTCCACAGGCGCACTGAGCACACCCATACTTGGCCTCTGCCTGACCCCTATTGCCCCAAGACGGAATCCACGCTGCTCTGAGCCTGAGCTGAAGACCCCGCTGACCTGGCCAGAGCTGCCATGGTCCCTTCTGTCTCCTTGTCCTGTGCCTGCTCTGAAGGAGACTCAGGGCTCCAAAGGACCTTTCCTGTCTGCCATGTCTGGGGGCCTTCTGGGTCCTGCAGCCCTGTGTGGGTTTTAGCCCTGTTTGGAATACGTTCTACTCCTTGCTCACTCTCAAGGTCCTATCAACCATCCCCCTCCCACGGTTTGAATATGTGTTGTCCTCCAATACTCATGGTGACACTGGATCCCAGCACAGCAGTATTAAGAGATATGCTTTGGAGGAGACTGACCTGGAGGGCTCTGCCCTTGTGACTTTAGTCAAGTAAGGATGCAGCCCACCCCAGGACCCACCCACACACCTGAGGAGCTCAGCCCACAGCAGGCCTGCTCATGGCCATCCCTGGTCTTGCACTGTCCTGCCTCCAGAACCATAAGAAATTGAGCTCTATCATTTATAAGTTATCTAGCCTCCTGGGTTTTTACTGCAGCAAACAGAAAAAGACAGCACTCTTCTGCAGTTCCCATAGCTTCCCCCCCTTCTTCCTCCTCCTCCTTACCCCCAAGTCAGAACTCACTGTAGCCTACAATGGACTCTGAAGCCCTGGTAATGTAGGACATTGGTGCTACTTCCTGGGTTGCCATGATGGTAAAAAGAACAGAGGGCTCTTCATGGTTGTTTTCTAGAAACTTCTCTTGTCTGCTCAACTTGAGACGTGTCCTTCTCTGAGTATAAGCTCATCAGTGCTGAGCCCTGCACTGATCTGGGTTTGAACCCCGATTCCCCCATTAACTGATCCTGGACAAGACTCTTGACTCTCCAAGCCTCAGTGTCCTCCACTGTGAAACAGAAGCGATCATAGTAGCTCTCTTCTGGATTTGGTGAGGAGAGTAGGGACGTGAACCCTAGCCATCTTCATGTGGCCAGGGCATGGGGTGACTTTCTGAGTGTGCCCCACTTTGCCCAGCCATGCGGGTCCCAGAGGGCTGAGCCCGTCTCCCTCACCACCTCCTGTCAGCGCCTAGGCCATGCTTGGTATGCAAAGATAGCCCCACTTTTCTGAAGCTGAATTTATTTCCAATTTCCACCCTTACTCCAGGCTCCTGTCTAGTCACAAAACAAATTGACTGTGACCTTTTAGAAACCTAAATAAATCAATAAAGAAAGAATATCTGAAGTAATCTCAATTTATACATTTATTTTGCTGGATGGGCTTACCAGGTATTAATCCCTTTGGGGTCCCCTAAGGGAGCAGGCCAGGCTCAGGGCTCCTGCTTCCACTTGCCTGGCCTGGCTGCCCCAGTTTCCCTAGCAGAGCAGCAGGGCGTCAGGGAGCCAGTGCACCCCGGGAGAGCTACGTCC
This sequence comes from Ctenomys sociabilis, assembly GCA_004027165.1. Classification (NCBI taxonomy): domain Eukaryota; kingdom Metazoa; phylum Chordata; class Mammalia; order Rodentia; family Ctenomyidae; genus Ctenomys; species Ctenomys sociabilis. The sequence continues at coordinate 70,100 of PVKA01002708.1, read as the reverse complement.
TTAATGGTGCCTTCTCCACAGGGGCAGCTAGGGAAAAGAGCTTCAGGAAGGTAAAGTGGGGCAGGATCCGAGGCACGGATGCAGAGAGCAGGGAATCACACATGGCAGGAGGTACATGATGTTCCAACAGCCCTAGAGGGAGGCACATAGCCACTCCTCTCCTTGCTCCAGTTCCCGGGCAGCATCCATTGCTGCTGCTTCTTGTATGCAAGTGGGACAGAGCAAGCTGAGAGAGTAGCAGGCTTAGGTCAGGCTGTGTGCTGTGGCTCCTGCTCTAACCATCTCCCGCCAGCCTCACTTCCTGAGGGCCACACTGTGGGAAGGCCAGTGGCTGCTCTGGAGCTCCTCCTGTGGGGAGCAGCGAGGGCTTCTAGCTGGGGCAGGTAGTTGAGGACACATCTCAAGTTGAGCAGACAAGAGAAATTTCTGGAAAACAACCATAAAGAGCCCTCTGTTCTTTTAACCATCATGGCAACCCAGGAAGTAGCATCAATGTCCTACATTACCAGGGAGAAAAGGGAGGCTCAGGGCTACCTGCACCAGCTAGAAAATCATCACCAAAGTCAGATGTCTATATATATATATATATATTTTTTTTTTATTCATTCATTCTTCAGGGTCTTACTACACAGATCAGATTCATAGTGACCCTCCTGTTTTCAGCCTTCCAAGCACTAGGACTACAGGTGTGCACCACCAGGCCCAGTATCAATTGCCATTTCAGCACGCCCGAGGAGCAGGCTGGTAAGGCACACTGGGGATGGAACTCCAGTCCCTGCATCTGCCTAAGCAGTGCTTTAATCCACTGAACTATCTGGCTGGCCCTCATAGATGTCAATATTTTTGAGTCTTGGATGGCCCATCTAGGACCATGAAAGGGAAGATAAGGCTCATAGGTGGGAGATATTTGGTGACATGGCCCAGGAGGCCTGTATTCCATCAAAGGACAATTCTCCAAGGTTTTGCTACCTGTCCTTGACTACCAAATCTTATTTCAGTTGAATCTCTCTGGTCCTAGTGGCTCCATTTTAGACAAAAGTCCCAGATCCACATAACCTTTAATATGAGGGGAAAGTTCAGACTGCTGCTCAGAGCACACAGAGCTTTCAAGACCTATCTTGTCTTTCCAAGCTACTTCTTAGCTGTTCCTTTAAGCCCTGGTGGCTGTCCCTGGATCCGCAAGTGTTCTCCCTGTGTTCTTGGCCTTGTGGGCTTCATGGTCCTGTTACATAAGCCCATCGTGCAGACTGGAACATACCCTGTAAGATTCTGTGTGGGCTGCATCCCTCCTGACACTGTCTATCCTTGGTACCTCTCCCCTCCGCATTTCTGCGGCCCTGGCTTATGCCCACATTCCAGCTGTAGTCCTGCTCTGAACAACTGTGGAGAGTCCTATGGGCTCCCCCTAGGCTGGGCGCACCTCAGGGCAGGACCCGGATGGATCCTGCTCTGTGTCGGCAGACACCTGGGCCGAGGCCCTGGCAGGGCTAGGCCCTTATTACATAACTGCTGAGTGAGTTGAGGGAGGGCCTGCAGGGGTAAGTGGGTGCAGGGGTAACCTGTGCCCCAAGGCACAGGTTAGACCTCAGGAGCTGCATTGTGGTGGCACTGCTGTCCTTCACAGTGCCCTATCAAGTCTCTTGTTTCTCTGCTGCAAACGGTTTGAGCCAGAAATAGTCTTTCCTCAGTTTCACATGTTAAAAACAAAAACAAACAGTGGATTCTTTGGTTAAGCGCATAGACACTGAACTCTGAATACTTGTGGATATTTTGCTTTTCTAGGAGGACAGAGATGGATTCCAGGGGAACTAATGGTGCAAGCACTGCTCTTGTCCAGCACGTGGCAGAGAGGCCCATCTGTTACCTGTTATGGAGGAGCATCCATCCAGGCATTCTGCTGAACTGTCTAAAAGTGCAAAGGAAAAGGCAGTAATTGTGTCTGTTCTGCCTACCTGGAAGCCCTTGAATCAGGCACTCTGCCTGGCCTAATAGCAAGTCTCTTCCCATCCCACTTTCAGCAGAAATCCAATATTAAGTTTCAGTGCTCACAGATTTTTCCTGACATAAGCACATGAAAAGATGTGACTGCGAGCCAGAGTAAGTCTAATTCCTGTCACAATTTTCAAAGTTTTCAAAAAAAAACGAGGTGAGATTAACACAAATCTTTTATAAGCTTTTGCAAAAATTAGAAGATGAAACATTTCCAGCTCATTTTATTATCACAAAACCAAAGGCAAACAGATAGCACAAGATTATAGATAAATATCTGTAATCTTATACATATAAACATAAAAATTCTCCATAAAATGTCATTCAGATGACACAACATCCCACAGAATGCACCACATGCCATGACCAAGTAAGATTTATCAAGGAATATGTGGTTGGACCAGTGGAGTAAGTGCCTGCTTAGGCAAGTGCAGGGACTGGGGTTCGACCCCTGGCACCACATGCCTCACCGGCCCTGCCCCTGGGCACACTGAGCTGGCCACAGAGACCAAGCATGGTGGCACACACCCATAATCCCAGCACTGGGGAGGCTGAGATCAAGAGGATCACTATGAGTCCAAGATGAGTAGTGAGACCCTGTACCAAAGGCATAAAAAAAGACAGGGGAGAAGGAGAAGGAGGAGGAGGAAGAGGAGGAGGGCATACGAGGTTGATTTAACATAAAAACTAATCAATGTAGCCCAGCATGGTGGCACGTGCCTGTAATGCCAGCACTTGGGAAGCTGAGGAAGGAGGATCATTGTGAGTTTGAGACCAGCCTGGGCTACAAAGTGAGCTCAATGCCAGCCTGAACTGCAAAGTGAGACCCTGTCTCAAAAAAGACAAAAACAAAACAAAACTAATCATTTATTAGAATAAAGGACAAAATTCACAAGTCAAAGGCACAGGAAAGCATTTGCTAAAATCCACACAAAAGAAAAAGACCACTCAACAAACTGTGAACAGAAGTAACACTCAATCGGGCAAAAGCCATTGATAAAAAAACTCTCAGCTAGTGTCGTACTTAATAGTAAAAGACCAAAAGCTTTCCCCTGAGATTAGAGACTAAGCTCTGGGTCTGCTTCCAGAAATTCTGGTCAGTATTGGACAGGAGGACCAAGGGAAAGGGGTCAAGAAAAATAAGGCATTTAAATTGGGAAAGGAAGGAATAAAACTACCTCTGGTCATAAGAGGACAAGATCTTATATCACATATACAGGAATTACAAAGGAACACACACACACACACACACACACACACACAAAATTAGAAATTCTCAGTTCAGTAAGGTGGCAGGATATAAGATCAATACAAAAAAATCAATTTGATTTCTATACAAAAGCAATAATAAAAAATACAATTAAGAAAATTCTTACGATCGTATCAGAAAGGTATAAGATACTTAAATATACATTTAACAAAGGAAGTACAGACTTGTACACTAATACTCTACATCTTAGAAATTTTAAACCCTTTAAGTAAATAGAAAGACCTCTCTTTTTCATGGATTTGATGAGTGAATATTGCTTAAGTGGCAATATGAATTGGCTGATGAAATGCATTCTCTATTGAAGTATCTACTATATTTATTGTTGAAACAAAATTGACAAGTGAATCCTAAAATTTATAAGAAAATTCATGGGACACAAAATATCAAACAATCCTGAAAAGAAGTTTGAGAATCTGTATTCCTTATCTTTTTATTTTTGTAAGGTACTGGGGCTGGAACTCAGGACCTAGAGCTTGCTGGGTAGGTGCTTATGCCGCTGAGCTATCTTCTGGCCCTATTTCTTCATTTTAAAACTATGACGCAGGGGGTCGGGGAGATGGCTCAGTGGAATAAGTACTTCCCTGGCAAGTGCAAGGGCCTGAGTTCAATCCCCGGTTCCACCAAAAAATAAACAAATAAATTAAAACTATGATGCTACAGTAATCAAGACAGTGTGATACTGGCATAAAATTACCCATACAGATCAATGAAGTAGAGTTGAGAGTCTAGAGATAAAACAGTTATAGCCAACTGCTTGCTTTTTATATTTTATCATTTTTTTTTTGGTGCTGGGAATCAGGAACTTATGTGCATGCTAGGCAACCATTTCACCACTTAGCTTTATCATGGCCAATTAACTGATTTTTAACAAGAGTACCAAGACAATTCAAAGGAGAAGAAGGCTTTTCCAGCAAATGATGCTATGATAACTGGATGTCCACATGCAGGAGAGCAAAGTTGGACAAAGACATAATAAAAAACACAGATGAAATCAAAGACTTACACGAAAGAACAAAAATTATGAAACTCTTGGAAGAAAACAAGAACTCTTTATGAGTGGATTAAACAATGGTTTCTTCAATGTGACACCAAAGCGTAAATAACAAAAGGAAAGTAACAGATGAACACTTACACTTCATTAAAAACTTCTGCACTTCAAAGGACATTATCAAGAAAGTGAAAGACACAAGCACCGGTGAGATAGCTCAGTGGACTAAGTGCCTGTTTAGGCAAGCACAGGGACCAGGGTTTGATCCTTGGCACCGCCTACTGTGCCGGCTCTGCCCCTGGGCACACTGAGCTGGCCACTGAGTCCAGGCGTGGTGACACATGGCTGCGATTCCAGTGCTCGGAGGCTGAATCAGGAGGATCCCTATGAGTCCGAGCTCCATAGTGAGACCCTATACCAAATACATAACATTAAAAAAAAAAAAAAAAAAAAAGAAAGTGAAAGACAGCTCAAAGAAGAAACACAAATCATTGATAAATAACTTGTGTCAAGAATATATTAAAAAAAACTTTTATAACTCAACAATATAAACAAAAATAGTTCAATTAAGGATTGGGCAAAGAACTTCGACAAACATTTCACGAAATAACTATTTTTAAACAGCCAATAATCACACAAAAGGATGTTGAACATCGTTAGGCAACACAGCAATGTAAATCAAAGTCACAATGAAATGCCACTTCAAGCCCAGAAGGGCATATAAAATTAAAAAAAAAAAAAAATACATGATCCAAAATGCTGGAAAAGATGTAACCTGTTGAAAACTTTATATATTTCTAGAAGGATTTTTTTTTTTTTTTTTTTTGCTAGCTCAAGCTGCCTTAAGGGCACATCTGGTGCAGTTTGTGGAGCTGGGGATTGAACCGCTGCCCCCAGCACCTCACTGCATTTGCCCAAAGTGTACTTTAAACAACTGAGCTATCCAGCAAGCCCCCAGAAAGCTTCATATATTTCTAGTAGGACTGTAAAACAATCCAGTTGTTTCTAAAAACAGATTGGTAGTTCTTAGAAATGTTAATCATAGCATTCCCACATGACACAGCAATATCACACATAGGTATAGAACACAAAGAACGGAAAATATGTCCACACAAAACCTTGCACACAGATGTTCACAATAGCATTATTCATAATACTCCAAAAGTAGAAACAGTCCATTAAGTGGTTCAGGGATAAATCAAATGTATGGCTGCATGCGTGCGTGTGCGTGTGTATGTGTGTGTCTATGTCAGGAATAAAATACTGATTCACGCTATAATGTGGATGAAAACATTGTGCTAAGCAAAAGTAGGCAGACAGAAAGGCAGTGCCCTGCATGACTGCATTTCTGTAGAATGTTCAGGACAGACAAGGGCCATACAGAAGGTAGATGGGTACTGGCCAAGGACTGAGGGGGCTGAGGATGGGGAGTGACTGCTAATGAGTTTGGGGTTTCTTTTGGGGGTGATAAAATATTCTACAATTAGATAGTGGCTCTGGCTGCATGACTCTGTGGATATTCTTCAAAACATGGAATTGTATATTTAAAAAGGTAAGTTTCTGTCATGTGAATTATATCTCAATAATGCTGCTATAAGAGAGGCAAGAAAGACAGCAGGGAATGTGCAAGAATGGCTGACTTGCTAGAAGTGGCGTGATGCAGAGTGATTTCATTTCTCTTGTTATTGTTGTTTTAATATTTTTGTGCAATAATAATGTGAAAGAAGGGAGGGGGAGGGAGGGAGGGAAAGAGAGAGTGAGAGAACAAGAGATCGAGAAAGCAAAAGAGTGAGAGAGAGAGAGCAGGAGAATGGAGAGCACGGAGAGGATGCGTCATAGCTTTGCCGTCTGCAGGCTGAGGCTCTTCTTTGCTTTGCTAGTTCCTGGGCTCTTGAATTAGTGGCTCTACCTGGCTGGACTTTAACCGCCTTTCGCATCAGTGGGAATAACACAACTGGGCTAGAGCTGCTGAGGGGATTCCGCGAGGCCTTCTGCACCCAGAGCAGGAAGGCCACAGGCAGTGCGGTGCTCATTTGCTTTCCTTGGCATTTACTTATGGAAACAGTTATAGGGCATCTGTGACATACTGTGGATGCAGGTGAACCCAGATGAGACCCTGTTCTTGAGTACACTGAAGTTCAGGGAGTAAGACAGACATACAAATAACAAAACAAATTCTTTGGGGTAGGTAATAATAAAGCTGTGCACAAGGAGCCTGCTGGTGCACCATGGGCACAAATGAAATACATTGCTGAACTGGCGATGGGAGCTGTTGGTGAAGAGGCAAGACTGAGAAACAAAAATGATCAAAGAAGAGAATCCATATCTGTAAGCCCCTCTACCGGCACATGTTTCACATATTATCCATGCAATTCTCTGAGAATGCAAGGGAGGAATGGACTCTAGCCTGACCTTAAAACTGGTAAGACTAGTCCTAGATCAAGAGACAAACTGCAGGCAGATGTGGTGGTGCACACTTGCACTCCAGGACACTGGGAGGCAGAGGCAGGAGGAGCCCAAGCTCAAGCCCAGCCTGGGCAGCTCAGCAACTTAGTGAAACACTGTCTCAAAATAAAAAGTAAAGCCTAGCAAGTGTAGGATCCCCAGTACCTTAAAAAAATAATTGGACAGATGGATGGATTGATGGCTAGATGGATATATGAACAGACAGACAGTAAAATGGGGCTGAGGATGTAGGCCAATGTGAAGGCTCCAGGTTCAACTCTGAGTACCTCATGCAGGAAGTGGCTTCACCATCACGCCAGCACTCAAGACAGAAGCCCTTCCACTTCGCCTCAGCTGTCTCTCCTCAGTAATCAAGAAGGGCCAGGAAATGAGCTGGAGTTTCCCCAAATTGTGGCAGTAGGAGGCATTGAGGGGATAAACTGACCATTCTTGGGGTTCTGTTAGCAAATAGCACAGGCAGAAGCCCAAGGGTCCATCTGACCATGTCACTTGACAGAGACCTAGTGCATGCCTTAATGGGACAGCCCCTCTCTGCCCTCATCAGTGAAGGGCTTCCCATGCTCCGATAATCTGCAGAATGTGTTTCCTCGAGAAATGCACTAGATCTTTGTTGAGTGACTTGGCCAATGGGTCTCACTAAGCTATGAACTGTTGCATGCATGTGTGCATGTGTGTGTATGTGTGTGTATGCACACATGCCCTCATGTGTGTGGTGATGTTGTTTACATAACACCAGCCTTACACTGCTGGGTGCGAGGATATTACAACAGGCCTTATCTACACTGACACTGAGGTAACTCTGAGAATTAGGGTGGTCAAGAGACCTCTCAGACAGAGAATCCACAACAGAAAAAGGAATAAAGACTCCAAGGGCCTCTCTTTTCACTCACAGTGAGGACTCGAAATCCCATTGCAGGTGAAGAAGTCAGGGTCTCAAGGACAGCAAGAAAAAGCCAGAGGTCAGAAGAACCACAATGCATAGAAATGTGGGGCCTTACAACCAAAAAACACTAAATCAAGGGCTAGGCCGTTGATTTTGTGTGTGTGCCCAAGAGCTTGGCTTAGTATCTGGCACAGAACCTGGGCCTCTGCAGGCCCTTCCTGACAGCAGCCTAGTTGAGCTTTGGTTTTGATGAAACCTGTCCTTATGTAAAAGCAAAACGCCTTCCCTGACCAAGTCCATCCTTCTTGAAGGAGGAAGGCAGCAGCCCAGAGCACAGGCATTCTGCCCAGAGAACACAGTCTCTCAGACCACATCTCATTCATCAGGAGCATTAACTAGTGCACACTCAACCTCTGTGTTGGCCCCAACCTACTGGCCCTAACAGCAAGTCTGTGAACTTAAAGGCTGCTCACGGCTGGAGGATCTCCAGAAGTGGAGGAAACAGACAGGCAGTGGCCTGGCAGCTGGGGTTATCCACTGCTCTGCAAGTGTCCTGGGCGAGGAAGGCGTCAGAAGGGTCCTGCCCCGTGCATGGTGTGCTGGCCCAGGGTGCAGCTGCCAGGTGCTGCAGGGATCCCATGCGCTGCTGGGCTCACATCTGAAGTTCGTAGAGTTGCTGGTCAGGCAGGTTCAATGAGTCACCAAAAGACCACTCCAACAGATGTTTGGAAGACAGTACAGAAAGAACACAGACTTAGGGAGCCACTGAGCTAAGACAAAATCTGGCTTGGTCTCTTGCAAGATGGCTCATCTTCAGAGCGGGTCGAAACCTCTGAGTCTGGGTTTCTCCATTAGCTAAAATGAATGTGCTAAATCATTAGGAAGGCTATAGAGACTGAACAGACAGACAGATTTATCAGGGTCCCAGTGAAGGCTGACGTAAGAATGGGTAAGAGACAAGACAGTGTAGGCTGCACAAAAAAAGAGGGTAAAGAAATGAATTGGGGAAAACAGCATATAACGGGCCAAGAGGAAAACCAATCAGCACACACCTGGACAGTGGTCAGAGGCATAAGGAAAGAAAGTACAAGAAAATCACATTTGCCCCTAGACACAGAGGGGAAGCTGTCTAAGGTCTGAAAAAGATTTGACCTCGAAAGCTCCATGAAGACCTGTTACAGCACCACCAGTGTCTCCTATGGTTGGACAGTGGCAAATGGGCTGCTGCTGATGGATAAAACTTTTTTTTTTTTTTAAATCTAAAGTATTGCATTTGAAACCCTTGCTAGACCCTATCCAAATGTGGTGGTAAAGAGTTGTTCTAATTGCCACAGTCCACATGGGGAAGGAGGAAAGAATGGAGCTCTGGGCCATTCCATTGCATGCGGCCCTGTGACGTCCAGGGGCTCCCTCCAGAGAACTCAGGCCTGCCAGCTGATATAACTGCTCCTGTGTTGCTGGCAGCTCTCAAAAATGGTCCTTAGCCCAAGAAAGCCATCATCTTTGAGCGTCCTGTACTTGTCACCACAGTGGGGACTGAGCCAGCTGCCCCGACTTGATGCACGATGCCCAAAGGACATCAGCGGGGTCAGCCGGAGCACCACAGCGGCTGCTCTGCCACTGTACCCCTCCCTCCTTCCGAGCCCTGCTATGTTTTGTGTCTGGGTGTCTCCAAAGCCTTGTGGACTCATAGGGCTATTCCAGAGGGCACTGAACCTGGAGCGCGTGACATTGGGATCAAGGGTGGGGTTGCACACGGGCCCACCCACTGGCGTAGCACCCTGGCGAGGATTCAGGGTGTGTGCGCTACACATGCTCTAGGCCAAGTAGCCTGCACACAATATACAGGACAAGAAGAATCTTGTCTCCTCTCCCTTGTTGCTTTGGCTGCCCTGCAGGCACCATGAACTGCCCTCTGCCAGGCCCCACTGCCTTGGAGCCAGCCAACTAGGAGCTGAAACCTCTGCGAGCTATGAGCCAAGCCTTCCCCACTTTACCTTTGGGTGCTGGGTATTTTGTCCCTGACACTAGAAAAGCAGCCCCCCCACACCCGAATCCTCTCATTCTCAGCTGCAAAGCCTCAGGGAGTGCACTTGTCACAAGTCGTTCTGGGAAATCATTGAGAGGGGGAGCCATGAGTGCAGCTGCCACTCCAAGGCCAGACATGGCCCACGTACAGCCGCGTGTGCACACTACAGACACAGCCTCCTTCACAGTTATTATTTCTTTTGAACAAAAGCTACAGAGAGGTTAAATTATCCCCCAAATCACACAGAAGATACATGGCTGAGGCCAGACCACAACCTGGTTTCCAAGTTCTCGATCATGCAGATGCTTCCACAGGCAGAAGGTGTGCAGCCACTGTCCGCCTCTTCCAGGGGTCAGAGCAGGGTTTCCAGAGAACACGGACCCACCAGAAGCAGCTCAGGGGGTTGCCTCAGCGCTTCTCTTCATACTGCTGTGGGACCCTGTGATCTCAGTATTACTCAGATCTTTCACTAAGCCGGGTAGAGCATTGCAGAGCCTAGGCGATGACCTAGCAATCCAATATAGCCTGGGCAAGTGGCCCCATGTGCCTGTCTGGCTTGGTTCACTGAGGGAAACTCAGCACTCAGAAGCCTGCTTATTCTGCTGTTCCCTCACCTGCACAAGGGGCACAACGCTAGAGAGGAGCCTGGGGGGGGACTTTCATGGGGGTGGTGCCCACGCCCAGCTCCTGCCACTGCCCCAGGCGCATCCTCAAGGAATCATTTAGTTTTGTGACCTTACAAAAGTTACTCAGTCATTGTGTGTCTCAATTTCTTCATCTGTAGGATGGAGAGACAATACTGTTATCTACTTTAGTGGGGACTGGAATCTAAATGTCTGGAATTCTGCCATACACATAGTAAATAATAACTATCATTTTAAGAATTGATCCTACAGATTGGGAAACTGAAGCAAGAGACGAGCTGTTTCCCAAGAGCCACATGGCTTAACAAGGAGCAGAGCCTGGACATAAATCCTGGCGTACCCGAGCCTGTATCCAGCGTCTGTGTTCTCACTTGTGTCAGCTCTTCTGCTTTCCTTTTGCACATTACTATTATTATTTAAAAGAAAAGTCTGTGTGGCGATGCTCAACAGGAACTCTGGCCCAGAAGCTGGCATTCCTGCTCTGGTAGGTGCAGGTGGCTTACTCATATTGGTACGGAGGAGCGAATCTGCAGTCACAGCCACTAACAGAGACCGAGGAGTGAGCTGCTTGCCGTAGAGATGCATGGGGTGAGGCAGAAGAGGCCCAGTTCAGCTCCCTGCCCGGCCCCTGCAGCGAGCTGGAGCCGGATGCAGAATCTCATGGGGGAGCCCATGGTGCTGGGTAATAGGGAGCACAGCCACTTTAGTTCTGTGTATCAGCATCCTGAAGGCTGAGCAGTGTCACTATGGGTTGACATAGGGTACGGCTTGTGGTAGGGCAGTGCCTCTGGGTCCATAGAGGAAGACTTGCAAGCAGGAATCAAATTCAAAATATTTAACAAGTGGTATAAACAGGAAGTGAGCAATGGAAACAGACACACTGCCAGCTGAAACAAGCAGTGTGGCCACAGGGCATGCTGCAGCCAAGCATTTGCCTTGGCAACAGGGTAGCCCACCTGTGAACCGAGACAAAAGGAGCTGCAAGACAGCAGTGCAGGAGTCATCAGAGAGCCACCTGCTTCCCACACACAATGTCCCAGGGAGGACTGCGCTGCCCTCCTGGCCCTGCAAACCCAACTCAAACCTTTCTGCAGTGCAGGCAAGAGTAGGTGCCTTTGAGGCACAGCTGCAAGACTGGAGGCTGTCATTCCCTTTGGCTGCACTGGGCCTGCCTGCAAGGAGCAAAGCCCCGATTCTGCTCACAAACATGCGGATGTGTCGCAGCTGCGCTGTCATGGAATCATGCTGCTCCCCTGGCCCTTCGGGGCCGCCTAAGGCAGGTGCTCCTGCTCTGCACGTACAGATGAAGGAGCAGCACCCCTGGGTGACGCCCCTGGGACTCTGAGGACAGTCTGCATTCATGTGCTGTGAACAATGCTCCTCGTGGGAAATGCCATCGTGTAGCATCCTTGTCCAGTCCAGGCGGCCCCGGGAGCCACTCCAAGCCTATCTCTTTCTCAAATCACATCTAACTCCCTGCTGTTTAACCTTCACAAATAATACATGCCCTTGCAACCTTCTGTACCAATCCACAAGGGGTCAATTACCCTGAGGCAATGACACTGGAGCACCATTTCTTTGACTTGCGTAAGATGAAGCTCTACATGATGAAATGAGTCACCAGCTCTTGACATCTCTTGGAAAGGTTCTAGAAGGAACCTTTGTGAGAGCAAGACCCGCAGACCTTGCTCCCCCTTTTGCCTGGCCTCACCCACTAGTGAGCTCACTGAAGTGCATTTTCCAAGTCCAAAATACCTCGGAGACCGTTGCTCCAACACTTCCCCACCATTCTCCAATGGCTCTCAAAACCTGTGCTCCAAGCTGGGCGTGGTGGCGCAGGCCTGTAATCCCAGCACTCGGGAGGCTGAGGCAGGAGGATTGTTGTGAGTTCAAGACCAGCCTGAGCTACAAAGTGAGCTTAAGGCCAGCCTGAACTGCATGGTGAGACCCTGTCTCAAAAAGACAAAAAAAACCTGTGCTCCTTGCATTGATCTACCTCTCAACGGGATCCTACAACTTGCCCCTACTCTCTCTGAGAGACGCCCTTGTGCTAACATTCCTAGTGGTTCCTCACGCTTTTATACATCACCATGTTTCCCATCTCTCACCAGCTTTGGCACTTGTACACGGACATGGGCAAAATACCAAGCCCTGAAACAGTGACAGCGTCCTGGGAACTTGGTGAAGGAGCAGTGGCATCAGCTGTGGCTGGGGAGTGGCCAGCGACACCTGGGATCCCAGTGCATCTGACAGAGATGACATCCTTGGAGCAGCAACCTGGCATCAGCCCGCGGTTGGCCTTCCCTGCTGTGCAGTTTCCCAGTTGTGCACCGGGAAAGAGACCTGAAACTCTTCGAGCTTCCTGCTCTGGTGTAACGTGATGCTAATAATAGCATCTGTCTTGTAGGGCAGCTCTGAATATTAAACAAAATAATATAGGTACGCATCCTCAAAGTTGTTTTGGTTACTGACAGCATATACAGCTGGAGTCCCATACACATGAATGTTCATTCCCCACGGTGGGTGTATTTCCTATGCATGTACTGCAAATATATGCTAATAAAAAGGGAAAGAAGAAGAGAACAGATCTGAATGGAGCTGAAACCTTCCTATTGCCTAGTGACCTAGGTACTGCCACATTATAGCTCACTGCATCACTCACGTGTTTACAGCAACATTGGTGTAAACAAATCTCTTATGCTGCCAGTCACATGAAAGTATAGCACATATAATTATGCACAGTGCATAATGTTTGATTATGGCAATAAATGAATGTGTTGCTGGCTTATGTGTCCACTGTGCCATGCCTTTTATTACGATTTTTTTTTCTTTTTTTTTTTTTTTTTTTTTTTGTTGGTACTAGAGTTTGAACTCAATTATCACAATTTCAAAGTTTGCTTCTACTTACAACAAAAGGGTAACCGTAAGATAGTGCCTTATTACAAGGGCACAGCTTTCACCAGAAGGTGTGGGCCGCATCTCTGCAGTGCACTGAGAAACCACTGTGAGGGCCTGGCACAGTGGCACATCTCTCATCTCAGGCACTCAGGGGGCTGACGGTGGTTGCTTGAACCCGTACGCCCCTCTGGGCTCCCATGAGCCCATGCTATGATGGGCACACGGCGCTGAGACAGCCTCACTCACTGCTCAGTCACAGCACTTAGCCCTGGAGTAAGCAATGCTGGACACAATGCAGAAAGCACTCAGCAGGGCCCCAGTGCATACACAGGAATTTGCTCTGTACCACTACCGTCAATCATTTGGTGTTAATATTTATGAATCTGGGGCTACAAACCCTATATCCTCTGCTAGGGAGTGCGGCTACCATCCAGGACCTCCTAGTCCATGGGAGAGGAGCACAGAAAAGCCAACAGTTGGCATTCAGCACAGTGTTTTACTAATGATTCTTTTTTTGAACTACCACTAATCAATAAGAACCATGTTTCCTAGTCATTGCTATTTACGTTATACTAGTCAAATGCATAACTTCTCTAGTCCAAATACCTGTTTTCAAATCTCAGCATTATCACTAAATACTTATGCAATCTTGGGCGTGTTAATTCACTTCTGTGCTGCCTTGTCACCTCATTTTGAAGAAGGACAGGCCACTGAGAAAACAAATAGCCTGTCGCCAGAGTGCCTCACACACTCCACATGCTTAGCATACGCCTCTTGGCCCGCAGTGCTGAACTGGCATGGACAGGGTGGCTGGGGTGTGTGGAAGCCTGGGATTGGGGCTGGGGTCTGTTGGGCCGTTCTGAGGTGCCCCTAGGGCACCCTAGGGTGTGGCAGGGCTGATGCACAGCGGTTCCTAAGCCTCTGTCTCCCGCCCTGACATCACAGCCAGGATGGCTTCTGCCAGCTCCAGGCCAGCTCCTTAGGGGCTGGCGTAGGACAAGTTACATCACACTTCTCTGTGTCCTAGTTTCCTTATCTCACTCAGGAGCAGAAATCAAGTCCTGCTCTTAAGTGCAGGGCTGCTGAAAGAATCAAATGTAAAAGCATCTGGAGAAATCTGAAGCACTACAAAAAAAATCACTCTTGACATCATCACTACTGCTGCTACAACTAATGACAGCTGTTATATCTCTGTCAGGTATACCCTAAGGATTCTCACTAATCCCTCCTACACCCAAATGTGACGAAACAGGCCATAAGAGGCAGGGCCACCCCTCATCCTGTTACTTCCTCTGTGAACTAGGGAAAGACAGCTTCTCTCCTGGGCAGGCACAGCCAAACCAGACACTCGGCAGGGCCACAGAACACAGGCTGTATGCCAGCTCCTTCCTGTCTCTGACCGAGCAGGGCTTTGCTAGATTTGCCTTCTGTAACAGCTTGCAGCGACCTATGTGAAGACATCCAGCAGGTCGGCTCCACAGAAGGCCACATGTGGCCTCACATGCAGAGCCGGCGTGTGCAGCCTAGAGGCCTGGGTTCCTCAGCCAGCAGGACAGCCAGCTTCCTAAGGCCGGTAGTTTCTCTGCAGACCACAAACAGTGGCTGTCTCTCCTAGACTCTCAGGCCTTGCAGACCTGTGGAGAGGAAGCAACAGAAAAGACAGAACTCCACACCTCAGGAAGCGCCTTGCCTCAGGGACAGAACCAAGCAAACTGGGACACACCAGTCCAGGACGAGTCAGGATGCAGGGAGGGGCAGAGCAGCACAAACCCACCTCTGTCTCTACCAAGGAGCATTCCTGTCATGCAGCCTGCTCCGTCTGTCGCTGAGCCTGCCTGCTTCCTGTCGCTGAGCACCTGGCTCTTGGCTCAGGAAAGATAATCACTCTGGGAACCTGGTCTGCTCAGAAGCCTGACACCATGCTTGCTGTCAGAGGTGAAACCTGCCTTTTAGCAGGGCTTCAGCTCCTTTGGTGTCAGACAAGGGGAAACCCAACCCATGCAGGAAAGGGCCTGCTAGGCAGCTGCAGCCCCACAGGACCCCCAGGGAAATGAAGGAGCCCCAGAATTCCCAGCCCAGAGTTCCTCATGAACAAAGGCCTAAAGCTCCCTGCTGGCGCAGCTCGCAACTCAGGGTGCTCAGGTTCTTCCAGGCATGACAGCCACCGGCTGTCAGCCCCACACCAGCACGCCCACTTGGACATCCAGATGGACAGATCATGCTGCACTGGGCTTGGATGGGGGCTGCAGGGAGCAGGAAAGGGGCCTCAGGGTGAGCAGCATCTTTATCTGGCCCCCAATATGAGGGCAAGAGAAAGCTGAGAGCCTCAGCCACAGTCAAAGATCGGCCATCCGCCTGTCATCAAAGGGCTCAGTGAGGCTTATTAAAAACCTATTTTGGGGGTCTTGTTGAAAAAACTTCACCAGAACTTTATTCACAAGAAGTGCTTTGCTGGGTCACACACATGTGTGTGCAAGCACACTCAGGCATTCTTCACAAGCCTCACAGCCCATGACATTCCACACAAACCCTGCACATCCTGGATGCCACATGCAGGCGTGCATGTTGGGACATGTATATCCAGGCAGCTGCCATTTGCCACACTCACATGCAGTAGAACAGAAAACCCAGGGCTTGTCCCTGAGGTTATTCATGCCACCTTTGAAATTCCAGACTTTGAGAGAACACAAGAGCTCCCTGGCGAGGAGCGCTCAGCACGCAAACAAATAGCTTGGCCTCTAATCCTGGTCATTCTCTACCCACTGTGCCCCAGGCAAGGCTGCTCACCAAAGACAAAAGCTACCAGCCAGCCTCATAGCCCAAGGCCATTAGGCCTTGGGGGGGGGGGAACAGTAGCCTTCAGCAGGGTCACTGACAAGAAGGGGTCTGTGCCCCCTGGCCCTCGGTGGGTTCTTTCTGATGTGCTAAGTCCCCACCACTTGGAGGAGGCAGCCTTGGTCCCTGCAAGGGTTCCCTGTGGCTTTCAGATTGCCCAAAGCATGGCTGCCTGTACCTAGGCAGAGAAAGCCACAGTACCGGCACCAGCCACTAGACCCAGGGAGAAAGCCCATGCAGGGTCTGCCTCTGCGTGGGTTCCACCCAGCACCCCTCTCACCAACATCACACTCACTGCTACTGATGGGGAGGAGTCAGCACACTTGCTGAACCACCAGGTGCAACAGCTCCCTGTGTTGGGGAGCAGCGGTTCTGGGGCTAGCAGAGCTGAGCTAAGTCCGGCTCGGGTTCTCAGTGGGCGAGATGACCCTGGCAGCTCTGAGCTACGGCTCCTCCTTTGTGGGACAGTAGTAGCCACTTCTTTCCACGTTACAGAGTCTTGGAAAGATCACAGAACACACTCCAAGGCACAGACTCCAAAGCAGACGTGAGAAGCTTGTATGAGACAGGAATATGGAGTGGAGGAGCTTGTGCCTGGGCCGCACACTCCTCATGCCATACCCAGAGCCCAGCATAGTGCTTAGCATCAATATTCTGGGGAAAACAGTCTGAAAGAATGAATGCAGAGTGTGCAAACCAGGGGTGAAGTGGCCGGCCGGGAGAAATAGAGCAGGTAGTTACTTGGGCCCCAAGCCCAAGTACCTGGGCCCCAGCTCACCACTCTTCACGCCAGAGCCACCAGAGTCATGGCCAGTGACTGAGTGTCACACCAGCTGCGCCATGGGCCAGGCTGTAATGGGCCCTGCCAGGCCAAGAGAAATACGTATAAATTGTCTACAAGCTCACTGACAAAACATTCCAACTCAAGGATGGGAACAAACTGAAACCACAGTGTAAATAATATCCAGTGCCTCAAATCAGTTCATTTGTTCCTTACTTGAATTGTGCAAAACAGAAAAGCCCCCAGATGGGCCTGAGAGTCTGGTGGAGGCAAGGTCATGGGGCTTAGAAGTGTCTCATTTCAGGCTCGTGTTTAGCGCAACTTACCTGCCGGTGCAGCAGCCTGGAGATCGCTAGCCCTCTCTGAGTCTCAGTTTTTCCATCTGCAAAACAAGAAGACAATCACCGTCAGTCTCCTGAGTTCTCAGGCCTAAAGCGCCAGGTTGATTTTGGTGACCAACTATTTGTGATTCTGTGTAACTGAGGAAATCGTTAATGCTCAGGGCTGCAAGGAAAGGAAGTGTGACCATTAAAAATTAGGCATGATTATTAACAGTGAGGTGTCGAGCATGGATGACAGTCACACTCAACATTTGGAACGGAAAATTCAACCTTCCAAGTGTTCTGAACGGCACTTAGTATTTTCCATAGCTGTCAACATACAGAAAAAGCTGGTGAGAATAGTAAGAAGAGAAGAGCAAGGGCAGGTGCCATGACCGCAACACGCTCGCTTGGCATATTTGGTGGTATTTCCGATCTTTTTTGTTCCTCTAAACATAGAGCTTACTATCATGTCCAGAGCAGGGTACAGCTCGTTACACAGAGGCACAGATTCAGAAACGCTCAGCAGATCGGGCTGCCCTCGCCTCCTCTCAGCCCTATTCCAGGACTTCAGCCTTGTTCCCTTCCCTCCCCTCCCCCTCCATTCTGTCTCATTTGCTGTACTTCTCAGTCGCTTGACCACTTTTCAGACCTGTCAGCAGGGCTCTGCCAGTGGAGTGGGGTGCAGGCAGCTCCAGCCCAAGCTCTGGTCTCTTCCCAGTCTGGATCTATCACTTCATCCCGTAACTAAGGACAGGAGGCCAGCCTCTCACAGGCACTCCTGTTAACTTGAAAAGAAGGGGCTGCGGAAAAAGCAACTCATGCATGTAGACCCTACCATGCGGAGCTTCTGAGCTGGTGGCGCCTACAGCCTCACCCAGGGTCCTCAGGACCACCCTGGGAGATTCTGATGGTTGAGAAAGCTAGGGGAAAGCCCGGAGCCAGCAAAGGCCTGCAACAGTGACTTGGGCACCAACTGCACGGATCCACCTGTTGCTTCCCCTACGTCCTTTTTCCTATTCTTTTTTAATTTTTTCTTAGCTTCATTTTTAAAGGATTTTTGAAAGCTTTTCTGCAGTGTTTTGTGTCTTCTCTCCATGGCCCAGTGAGAGGCAACCTTATAATACTGCATGGATTATATAAACGCGAGAGGAGCTTGTACTTCCAGCCATTCTACACACAAATGTCTCTGAGGCCGCAGGACTGACATACTGCATCTATACATGAGCATGTAATGCTCACTAAAATAAACAAGCTGTGAAATTCATGCATAAACTATCCAGCCCCTAGCTGTGCCCTCACTGCACTTCTAGAGGCTACATGAAGGTCCCTCCCTCTGTGGCGATCTCGGAACCTAAGGCTGTCATATTTCAAAGCTGAAAACATGAAGCACCTGATACCTGATTGCACATCAGAGAGTTACCTGAGATCACAAAGCAAGGAACCCGAGGAAGCTGGCCCTGGCCCTGATCGCCAGTGCCCCTGCATGCTGTCTTCCCCTGCCTCTCCTCTGACCCTAAATATGCAATTCTCTGTCATCTGGACGCTAAGTAGGCTCCATACTAAAATCAAGGCAGGGCTACCCTGTTCTGTTACCCTGTCAGCTTGTCCATGAAACCAGTAGATTGCATCAGTACCTATTTAACTTCCCAAAAGGGAATTTTGGGAAAAGCTGCAGAATTTCTAAAACCAAGTTTAGAAAAATGTGAAGTGAAAGCGATTCTTCGTTCAAAGATCCAAGATAGTAACCAAGGAGATAGAAAGAGCTGGAAACATAACACCGAGGCACACCGTTGCCACTGCAAAGGAGGACAAGATCCCAGCTGCCAGGGAAGAAGGAGAAAGTGGCAATGTGTCCTGCTGGATGCTGACTGAAGCTGCTGCACAGGGACTGGCCTTTCCAAAGCTCTGAGCTTCCACTTCCTGTCCTTTGGCTTAAAATTAATTGGTATGAATTTTTTATGACCAGAGAGCACACAGCCTGTAGAAGTGGTTTAGGCCTCCCTCACACATGGGTCTTCATTTCTGCCCTGAGCATAAACTACCAAGCTGGGCAGAACCTGATTCCTGCCCCCAGTCCAATGGCAGCTCAACAGAATCCTCCTCATGCCAGGCTGAGTCAGAACCCCACGTACCTACTACAGCCTGCCAGCCTGCAGTGAGGTGCCATGTTCTTTTTCCATTTATGTAAATATACTAAATGCAATTATAACCCACCACCACCTCATTTTAAATATATTTCCTTTTGTAGACCTGTTAAAGAATACTCATACAAAACAGTGCAGTTAGGAGAAATATGCAGTACTTTTGCATGATTCTAGGAGAAGAAAGATTTGCACTAATAGTGTTTGGACAGGATATCCTGGCTACTTCTTGTACTATGGATAACCACTAGGAAGATAACAAGGTAAAAAGCATTAATTATTGAAACTGTACTATAATTCAGCTTTTTAAAAAAAGATAGGTGTATAGCTACATTCTCTTAATTCATTGATTAGAGGCATCTGCTCTAATAGCATTTGTAAACAGAATATCATGTATGCACCTTGTACAACAAAAAAACCACTATGAAAACAATATGCAATGTATTAATTATTGAATCTGTCCTACTAATTAGATTTGAAACTGTCTCACTGCTATTTGTTCTTCAATAAAATAAAATTAAAAAAGAATACTCATACAACCACATTGACAATATTCAGATACTTTACAAAATATGATCATTGTATCCATACAACTTTTAGTCTATTTTAAATTTAGTAAAACAACATCATTAAATGGTTAGCTATAGATACAGATATAATTAATACCCTACTAATGTGTATAGATTATTCCCCAGCTTTCATTCAAGACTTTATATTTTGTAGCTATTATTTACATGATCGCTTGATTATGAGATGTGATTGAAAAATACAGTGTGTTTAATTACTTTTTTATTACATTGCCCCTCCCCACCCTGCCCCTGGCTTTGAACACACATCTCATTCTGCCCTGCCACTTTCTAAAGCAGTTCTGGCAGTCTTCTTTTGGAGGGTCTTCAGCTGCGCCGTCACAGTGTCCCTAATGGCCTGAAGTAATTCAAAACATTTTGGCTCAGGGAAGCAGTGAGAAGCTACGCAGTGCTAGATACAGTGAGTTAGGCCGAGGAGGGCGCACCAAAGTGTGTAACAAGTGAGCCTGCCTTTCTGCCGATGGCACTTGGCAGGAACACTCGCTGTATTTTATCATATCTTCTACAGCCATTTACGAAAGAGGATTTGAGTTGTATCAAATAGTGGTAAAGAGGGGACATATTTTTGAGGGGGATAAAATGGCAATGTGTCTTACTGTAATAAATACTTTAAAAAGAACTGAAACATTCATCTTATATTTTGATCATTCCTTTGTATGTATTTAGACTATATTGCTTAGCATTTTAAAAAATTCAAAGAAAGTTTATAACTACCATCCACAAAAGACTGTATCATTTCTAAATTTCTACCAGAAGTAATGAACATGCCAACCTCTCTTGCTTTCATCAATATTTGGTGACAGTGTGCTTTTTCCCTCAACCTGTATAATAAATAAAAGGTGGCTTGTTATTCCAGCCTACATCTCTGAAAGGTAAATAAATGTATGTGTTTTACATTTCTTGGTAATGTCATCTCTGCTAGGAGGGGCATGACCTCTGCCCTTTACCCATCTCAGGGTCAGTTGCTGGTCTTCACCTCACTGTTACTTTCATAGCAGCATTCAAGCATGCATATGTCCAAAAAAGGGCCAGTCTTACCCCTGCCTTTCTGCATGTCACTGTGTCCACAGCCAATCAGTCATCGGGTCCTCCCAGTCCTACTTCCAAATGCACTTTAAGTCCATTGACTTATTTCCCTCACTATATTCCCAGGGCTCACGCAAAGCACCAGCATCTCGCCTGGACCTCCAGGGTGCCTGGTCTTCCACATCTTCTACTCTCAGTCCCTTTGCCACCAGGAGGCAGAGGGATGTGTTACAAACATAAATTGAAGATACAGCTTAATGCCCTCGGTGTGTCCTTGAACCTCACAGAGCTGCTTCCAGAATCCGGGTTCTACATCAGAGCGCTTCCAATTCCTCAGCTCCCCATGGACCCTGAATCTGAGCCACAGGGGCTTCCTTTTAGCTCCTCCTAATTCCTCCCTGCTTGAGGCCCTGCAGGCTGCTTGCCTCATGCCTGCTAACCCAGCTCATCCTTCAAGCCGCTGCTTAGGCACCAGCTCCCCAGAGAAGCCCACAGCCCCAGGCGAAGGAGGTTCCCTGCCTCTGTCCAGGCTTCTTTTGCAGAGCTTGCTGCAGTGACAATGGCTCATTTAATGAACTGACTTCAATCCCCAAGAGGATGGAGGGTCTCCCTTTTCTACAGCTGTCTCCTCAGAGTAATTCTGTCAAAGCCCCAAATTATCTCAAGGCTAACATTTAAAAATAGCAGCCTTATTGACATGATAATGTTTCCTTCTGTAGCTCAATCTGTGGACTCATGTATATTCTCTTTTTTTCTTGGGTGGACTGCAGGTCAGAGGGGTCCAGGCCTCCTCTAGCCATATCTTGGCCCTGCCCCCGAGTCACCCTGTGCTCACCACAGCATTCTGCCCGCTGCCTTGGGAGGCTGTGCTCAGCCTCACCCACCAGACAGCATGCTCTTTCCTACAGGGGCCCTGGGACGGCCACCCAAGAACAGGTTGGGCTGTGCAGCTCCATTCCTTTCGCTGAGTCTTTTCTCTTCTCAAGCCAAGCCTAGGGCATGACTGTGGGTAGAGTGACCAGCTGACACGAGGTGTCCCTGTCCTGCCCCTCCAGACAAGGACATCCTGGTGCAGGGAGCAGGAGGCTGACAGGTCAGGATTCGCTGGGGCCCAGGGGACCTTAGGCCTTTGCTGGTAATCTGGGCAGCAAAAAACAACAAAACCTTGCTCGCTGCCTGGAGATCGAGTCTTAGGTGGGAGGATGAGATGGAACTGCAGTTGTGCTGGTCTCGCCTGTGTGTGTGAAATTCCATTACTGTGAATGCTTTTCTCTCTTGAAAGGTCTTCTCCACCAAGAGATCCAAGAGTGGCCAGGATGCCTGACAGGGCTCAGAAGTCTCTGAGCTGGAGCAGCATCACTGTGCCACCCTGTAATTCCAGCTACTTGGGAGGCTGAGGCAGGAGGAGCACAAGTCCAAGCCAAGCCTGGATAATTTATGAGACTTTGCCCCCAAAATACTTGAACATAATAAAAATCAAAAATGGTTGGGTTGGGATGCAAGTTGGTGGGAGAGTGTCTAGTAGGTGAGGCTCTAGGTTCAGTTCTTTATCCCAGGGGGAAAAATGTGCTGCCTTGGGGTCAGAGAGTCTGGATTTGATCTCAGGTCCATTACCTCCCAGCTGGCTGACCCTGGATGGCATTCTTAACCTCCCTAATCCTCTGCCTTTTCATGTGAGGCCAGGGGATTACAAGAGAACCTGCCCCTTGGATGGCTGTGGTGCTTGTGTTTCTGTTGCTCTGCAGAAGCTGAACAAAGTTGGCAAATATTCTGTTCTGAGGCCTGCCTGATAACGAAGCAGCACTCACCACAGGCCACGTAGTTCCTCAGCACTTTACAATATTAACTTGCTTAGCCTGCAGAAGCAACTCGGGAGACACTCTTGTTTTTCTTTGTTTTACAGATGGCTCTGGGGGTGCTGAGTGGCTGCAGGAACTTCTCCAAGTCACAAAAGAAATGGAAGAGCCAGGAATTCAGGCCCAGGCAACCTGGTTCCAGAACCCGTGCTCTAAACACTAGGCTGTTAATACTCATCATAATTATCAAAGGATTTACCATCATTTTAAGAATATTACTTGCTTTTATTAAAAATGAGTGGCTTGCCTGAGTAGGGTCCCAAGGAGCTGGGGTGACTTGGGTGGAATCTGGCATGTGTATGTGTGTGTGTGCACACACACATGAGTGTGCAAGAAGCCCATCAGGTTCACTGAGGTTCCACAGTCTCCCAGTTCCAGGTGGGAACCAAGGATTTGAACAAGGACCCATAGCAGGCAGAATCCCAGAGCCCTGAGGTGGGCCTGAGGTTAGGACAGGAGTGGATGAGGGGTGGCTACAGTCAGCAAGGGTCCTGTGCTGGCAAAGCATCTGGAATCATAGCACGCTAGAAGGAGAGGTGAGGATCCGCTTGGTTTCCCACTATAGCAAGATGACCCTATACCCATGAAGCCCAAGACCTAGCAAGGACAGAGCCCTATGTCTCAGAAAAGCAGGGCCAGAAAAGGTAGCCAATGCCTCCTGTCTGAAGTCCTCGCTGCCTGCTCACAAGGCTTCAGGGACCCTGAGGATCAGTGATTCTCCTGGAGCAGTAAGTGCCTACTCTTCAGATGTCGAAGCCCAGCCCAGGGAAGCCCGCTGACCCAAGCTGAACTGCTCCCCTGGCACCAGCATCTGGGTGGCGGAGTCCTCCCTGAGGAACATGGCTATAATTTTCAGCAGCATCCCATTGCTTGGATTTTTCCCCTGGATATTTGCTGTCGATTGGGTCTTCAAGGCATTGTCTCTTTAGCTTTCTTTTGGCTGGGATGAAGTCAAAGATTTGTCCTTTCTCACTCTTCTTGATTAGATTTTATTTGGTGCACATCATTAGGGTGGTGTGCAAGAATTCAGGAGGTGAACACTGTGCTGAAGCCACAAGTCCTCTGCCCCGGTGCCCAACAATCCCCCGCAGCCTGGTGGGGCCAAGAGCCAAGCCCTGATGTGTCTGTTGGCCTCCCAGAGGCCAGCCAGGTCCTGCTGAGTGTGGGCTTCCCACGTGCTGGTGCTCCCACCCAGGACAGTCACACAAAGCAGCTGTCACAGTGTGAGAAGAAGTCCTCTGCGTTTTGCCATACAGACAAGGTCTTTATTATCTACCCAGACATGGAAAATCTAATGTGACCCAAGGCACGGAGGGATCCTGTCACCTCTTTTCCAGATTTTGGCACCTGAGAAACTCCTAAGACCAAGAAACCCAGCACTGTGTGCTCCTCCACTACCAGCATGAAGTCACCAGCTGCTGGCTCTGTCAGTCCACCTGGAGCTGTGAGAGTGCGGGGCTGACCAACTCTCAGATCTCCCCTCCAGTGCCAAGGAACTATGCAGCACTGAGAAAGTAAAGGAGCCTCTCTGAGCCTCCAACCTTCCCATGAGAATGGTGTGGAATAGCGCTTCTCACACATCTAGCCATAACCTGCAAGTTGGCCCTGAAGCATTCACTGCTTTTGTATTTTTACTATGGACCACCGTCAGTACCATGGGCTCCAGCACCCAGGGACACCCAGGGTTGGATCAAGGAGGTTCTGCCCTGCAGAAACACCCAGAGACAAGGTGGCAGTTGTTTTGACAGGCTCTGCACAAGACTCAGGAGCACAATGTTGGTACGACAAGGCCTGCAGCAGGAAATGTGGAAGGGCAGGCAGCAGAGGGAGGGAGGCAAGGAATCTCTGGGAAAGCTCAGGGTCAGGGTGCAGACGCTAGACCTGGCCAAGGGCTATCTGTGGTAGGCTGTGTCCTGGAGCTAAGACCTGGCTGCAGGAGGAGGCAGGAGCAGAGAGCTGCAGCCCCTTACCTGATGCGGGCCACAGCAACAGCCCCTGACCCAGCTCCTATAGGGAGACACCGAAGAGAGTCCTTTGAGGCATCAGTGGCAAAGCCCTCAGTCACCCCAGGACCCAGCACACTCTGCATCAGGCGGGCAATACCTGTGCCTCAGATGCCTTGCTGTGGGCCACAGGCAGGTGACAGAGATGGTGCCCCAGCTCCACAGTAAAATTAATTCAATCCTCTCAGTTAAGTTATTTCTGTGTGTGGACCTTGTGCTAATTTCTGAGGATACTGGCAAGGTCTCAGATCCAATAGGTTCATAGCAGAGAGGACATTGCCTTACAGCCCAAAGCTGAATGCCAGCATGTGCTTAAGAGGGAAGAAATGACAATTCTGTGGGGACAAGACAGACAGAGCCCTCATTCCCTTTAGTAGCATGAGGAGAATTTTGTTAAAGAGGTGGCACTTTTTAGGCTCTGAGAAGAGAAAGCACCGGACGGCCCAAGCATGCACAGCGGGTGCTGAGGGTGAGGGCGGGTGTGAGTGGAGAGGTGTCACTGGCTTGGCAGAAGAGGCTCCAGCACAGGTGACACAGTGAGGGAGGAGGGTGGGTGGGGCCCTGCTGGCGGCTGTCACTTCTACTTGCTCTTCCAAGCCATTAAAGCATGTGAACGCGGTGATTGCTAAGAACCTCCTGTACCTGGCACTGTGCGGCGTGACCTGTACCTGAACTCGCTTAGGTTTTCCTTTATAACCAGGCCTGGTGTGTGGCCGGCATATCAGCACACCCACAACAGCGGAGACCAGGAGTCGATGAGCCTCTACAGCACTTGCTAGGCTGTGGAAGCAGCAGTGTGACCTACACAGCCCAGCCTGGGACCCTCTACCCCCACGTCCCTGCTACAGCAGCAGCAGCGGAGTGTGTGCTTCAGTCAGGAGCACCTGGACTCGCTGCCCCACCACCTCTGTCAGGGATTACCACAGACTCTTGAAGGGAAAATACCAGATGCGTCTCCCTTGTGAGATACTGCAGGATGCATGAGTACATGAAATCAACTGCCACGTGTGGCCACGAGCAGTCTGTGGTCACTGACTGCTTACAACGTGCATGGTGCAGACACGCTGGATTTGCGGCAATCCGTGCAGCAGCCTGTGCAGTTGTCCCACTTTTATAGCTGAGGACATGGAAGCTTGATGAAGTGACGTGATCTGCCTCAACCATGCAGAGGAACAAAGAGGCATCTTGACACTCAGAAACACTAGGCAGCCTCACATGCAACACGCGGATAGCTCTGTCATTAGTACCCTCCTCCCCTGAGGCCTCCCTCTGCCGGGACCCATGCAGGTCACTGGTGGCACCCACCCCTAACATCACCCTCGCTGAATTCTGCTCCTTCCACTCCTCAAGCTCCCATTTCCGCCCTCTTTTCAGGATCTCTGCTTGAACCACCTCAGTCCAGGCCACAGCCGTGTCTCCCCTGAGCTCCTGTTGGGCTCCGCCAGAGCCACGTGCTCTGCTCCTGAAGGATGCTACCTCTGCCCTGTCTGCTGCCACACCTGGCCTGGCCCCTGTTGGCCACTCTGCCTGCTCTCACTACACCATGCCTTACGGTCCTCAACCATGCCCTTCCACATAGCCTTAGGTTTCTGACTCCCTGGGTCTCATGCTCCTTCCTTGTCAAATAGCAAGAAATACCCACACCTGCTACTCCATGACTCTACCTCACTAAAGGATTTTCCAGAAAGAGCCAATGTGGGGAAAATGGAAACTGAGGCATAAGATGGGCAGATGTAAGATCTCAAATGCCATTCAGTGTAGAGTACGTCGGGGTGGCCCTTGGTCAGGGTGAGGATGGGCACCCCGTCTCCTCTCCTCAGACCTCCCTGGCAGCTTGAGTCGCACCCAGGATAGCAGAGCCGGGTTGATGTAGAGAGGCCCACCAGGCCACGCAGAGCCCAGGAATTGTCTCCAGTGTACAAAGAGCGCCAGCTGGGCTGCTGGGGCCTGATCTCAGGCCTGGGAGCCAGGAGGCCCCGAGGCCAAGGGCTAGAAGGGGCACAGACTTGACTGGGGCAAAGTTGCAGCCTTGCTGCCCGTGAGCTCCTCTAGCAGGTGCTTGAAACTTGTAGACCCTGTCTCAGAAAAACATCTCTAAATGCATAAAGTAAAAATCAATAGGAGTACAAAGAAAACCAATTATATTGAAATAGTTATCAGACTGTTAAAATGAGAAATTTATGATTGCTATATTTTTATTTCTTTTTGAGTCATAACAAGATCTAACAGCAGGTCTAATAACCATCATAACCTTGAGGTAGTGATGAGTGTAAATGATATTTTGAGGCATCTCCAATAACTCTAATAGGATACAAAAATATCTGATTTTTTCTGGCAACAAAGTCCCAGAAACTGCTAATGCTATTGTGGTTTATTGCCCATATTCACCATGGGAAAAAAGCTAACTTTCAGTTATTTTTTGCCAGCGACACAGTCACATCAGGAAGCTCTGATTTAGGCCAGAAACCTCATGTGACAGGCGAGGAAAGCAGTTCCCCAGGGCTTGGGGACTTGCACTGGCCACGCAGCTCTGGCCAGCCAGTTCCTGGCACAGCACCTGCTGTTTCCAAGCCACACACAGCCCACCATACAACCAAGCATGACTCTCTTGAGCCAAGGGACAGGACAGCCACTGCATCTCGGAGCCGGCTTTCCGTCCTCTTGGATGGGAATGATCACGCCCCCTCTGCAGACCACAGCAAGCACAGAAAAAGAAAATGAACTCCAAGTATCCTCATCCACTGGGCAGTACTGTGCATTGCACGTTCCTCAACTTGCAGTAATGTTGTACCCAGCAAAGCCCACTGTAAGCTGAAAGCACCCTAAGTCAGCTACGTGCTCAATGCACCTGGCCTACTGAAAGTCCCAGCTTGGCAGCACTGTGGAAAGCTGGGTTCCTTCCTCCATGGCATGGGCACCTGAGAGCTGCAGCTCACCCTGCTGCCCCGCATCTTGAGAGCATGGAACAGCCTGTAGTGCCATGGGAAAAGATGAGAGGCCATCACCTGAGGAGGGTTTCTACCATATGTGCCACGTTTGTCCACTGTAACATCAAGTCGAACAGCTCCAAGTTGGAGACATCTACCTGAGTGACATGTGGGTGGATGCTGGGCCTCACAGGAAGCCAAAGGTCAGGAAGGTGGGATGGGGGAGCCATGCTCTACAGATCCATCAGTCTGGGGAAGGGAGAGGGGTACAGGGGAGCAAAAAGGATGTGTTACGTGCCAACTCCACATATTTTACGTATGACAACCATACACTAATTTTTTTAAAGACAATAAAGAGAGTCAGGCAGCATGGCAAACCCAAGAATTTATACCCATCAGAAAAGGGTTGGCAACATGCCCTTCTAGATAGTGCAAATGTGAGCTGAGGACTGGCAAATCTGACTGTTAGAAGATGGTAGAACTTTACTTTTTGAAAAATACACTGCTTTTTATGTTAGAGTTGTTAACATTTATAGCCGAGTGTGTGACCAAACATTTCGATCTGCAGCCTTTGCCATTGTTCTGGCTTGCATTTAGTTGCCCCCTGCCCCAAAGCCTCAAGCAGTCATGGGGCAGGCTTTTACAGCTTGTGATTAACTTACGACCCACTGGGATTATGTGTGTGAGTGCTGCTGGGGTTATGGGTGTGAATGTGGCACCCAGCCTGGATCAGAGACCGAGCACCGCTCAAGGGAGACAGACTTGCTCTCTGTTGCCATCATGGCTTTTTGCTGCTGCCATGAATGGCTGCTCTCTACCATGTACTACGCTGCCTCGGAGCCAGGGGAGTATGGACTGAAACCTCCCGTAACTGTGAGCTAAATAAACCTTTCTTTCCTTCATTTTGCGTGTTGGGTATTTGTCCGAACAATGAAAGACGAGTAACTGAGACAGCCCTGATATGGTAAAAGGAGCTTCCCATCTGGGGAAGGGGAAGATCAAACAGGTGTGTGTGTGTGGGGGGGGTCAGGGAGATGGCTCAGTGGGAATGAGTGCTTCCCTAGAAAGCGCAAGGGCCTGAGTTCAATCCCTAGTTCCGCAAACAAAAGAAAACAAGAAACAGGCATGTGTCACATGCTCCTCACCCTGTCCCAGCTCTGGGAGCCAGGTGAGGCCTATGCAGAGTAGGGATTCTTGCCAGGGCCTCCAAAGCCCCGATAGCCATGGGGGTGGCCAGGCACACTCTAGCCCTGGGCAGCAGGGAGGCTCCCTGCTTTGTTAACTACTCTGGGTCGTCTCCCAGCACAGTAAGGCAAACAGCCATTTCCACGTCTGTAATGTAGACAATCTTAACAGATGAAGAAAGACTGGCAAATACAAACAGGAAGACAAACAGACAAAGGCTCAAGTCTGTGCCACACTGACTTATGGGCTGCTGGCCAGAGATTTTCCATGCCCTGGATGACTCTAGCTAGAAGGGATCCTGATTTAGACAACGTGGAAGCAGGCCAGTAGAAGGCCTAGCCAAGGGCCACTTGCACTGTTCTCATGCATCTGATTTCTCACAGTATCACTTCCTCATTCCAAAACTCACAGAGGGCCTTGCACTTTCCTGAGGGTGTCACTTGGCCTCCAGCCCAATGCTATAACCCTGCTGGCTCTGTGGGCCCCAGACTCGATCTTCAGCACTAGCCTGAGTGGGCCTCAGAGCCTCCTCTGACTCCTCCTGGCAGGAGCAGGTGACACTGCTCAGGGCCATGGCCCTAGGCCACGCGCCAGGCAGGATGGCCACTGCTGTGTCCACGTCAGTTGCCTCATCCAGCCTCAGGGCTCTGAGGTAGGATCTCGCCCAGCTCTCCTCATGCAAAGCCCAGCATCAGGACACATGGAGGCTCTGCGCCAGTGGCTGCTGCCTGACCCAGTGACAACACATCCTGTCAGCTCCCTGCTGTGGTGGCATAAGGAACAAATGATGTCTGCTGTGGCTGAGCTCACCACACAGCATCTGGATCGCAAGTTCACATGCGGAATGGGTCCCAAGTCTGAGATAAAAGAGACTTTAGTCTATAACATCACAGAGCAGTCAGGACTGGTGCGGAGGGAACATAGGCACTTTGATAGCCCTTTTGTGAGCAAAAGCAGAAGACAAGCTCAGTGGGCTTGATGATCCGCAAGGCACCGGGCTCCTCCTGGGAATCCTCCACCCTGCCTCAGTGAAGAAGGCAGGATGCAAGTACCTCTTGTGTAGGGCGGACTGAGGCCAAGGCATGGGGCTCCAGGGCCCCTTCTATCCAGGCACCAATGCCCCTTACCTGATAGTGGCTGCTGTATCCTGTCTGCCCCAGCTAATCCGAGCATCAGAGGACAGGGTGGGGCTCTGGATAAATTATTTCCCTATTTCCACCTGATATGCCAGCTCTGCCACTGCCACAGGGCTGGGACCTGGGAAGAGAGGGTCACTGTGTCATCTGCCTGGTATTGTCTAGGAAAAGAAATAAAATATGTAAGGCAGAAGAAAGCCTGAAGTCTGAAGCCATGACTCACTACAGCCATGCACTGGGCTCTGGTACAGGTTATTTCTTTTTTAGCATTAGTTTTAAAATGACATCTATATGTCTCCTTTATCCTATGGATCTTCAGTTTCAAGAGCACCTGCATACAGACACAAGTCTTTCGGCAGCCTCATTGTAGTGATTCAAACCACAAGAAAATGAGTCATGGTCGGGTTCTGTGAGAGTCCTGGTCCCTCTGGGAGCACACCAGCCACATGGGCTCCAGCTGCACAAGACCTGCATCAAGGAATGTTTGGGACACTGGCTTCCTTTAGGCCCTAAAGGATGAGGCTGGGCATGGGTCCAAGAGCTTGAACCCCAAACCCACCAGACCTCCTCTGCTCATGCTGACACAGGTCTAGGAGCCAGTACAGTGTCCAGCACAGCAAATGGAACAATTGCCTCCTTGGGCTCTGCCACTTGCATCTCAGAGCCAAGGACAGAATATGAGAGGCAGCTGAGATGTGGATGGAGGAGGGCAGATGGCAGACATGCCGATCTACTCACGTCCTAGGACTTTGCCTCCACCACACCTTGTTAATCCTCCTGTGTGGACCAGGTTCACGCGCTACAAACCCGGTTATGCAGTTTTTTATGAGCCTGTAAAAATCTTCCGAGTGAAGTCAGATTTGCTTGCTGCTCTCTGGCCAGAAGACTCAAAGCTTCCCCAGGGGCTCTGGCCGGCTCCCTGCCTGCACCAGGCTGCCTGCACCAGGCTGCCCACCCCTCTGGACACATCCCCCCAGGTCCAGCCTCTGCACCTTTGCTGATGCTGCCCCTCTCCTGACACAACCCAAACGCTCCAGCGTTTGCCCCCTGTCCATCGCCTTGCCACCGTGCGAAGCCCTGCCCTGTACTTCAAGCCTCTCCCTGGGAATTCCAAGGCTCTCACAGGTGCAGCCACTGTCTCCATTCTCATCTTCTGGGACTGTCGTATTCAGGGCAGGTCCTGGAGGAAGGCTGCACTGTTGTGTCTCCATGCACTCTCAGGACCTCAGCAGTCCTCCAGGCGGGGCAGGTGCAGCCTCTCTCCTCATCTCTTGCCTTCAGGGGAGCAAGCCCTCACATCCTTCAGGCCCATGGTGAGTGTTCTGCTCCGGGAATCCTTCCTTGGACCATCTAATAGGTCGTGATCTCTTCCATTTACCGTTTCCCACAGCCCTCACCTGAGTCATCTCAGAGGACACAGTACTTCCTGCCATGTACGATCTTTTGTTTATAAGGCTGCTTGTCAACCCAGGCCACAGGGAAGGGCCAGGAGCAGCTCACTGCTGTGTCCCTAGCATCTGTGTAAGGGTGGACATGGGTGGGATTTCAGTAAATATCATTCAGCTACTACTAGCTGCAGAATAAAAGGTAGACAGTGTTATATGCCAGGATGATTGCAGCTGCTCTACACATATTACTGGCAGCTAATTTAATACTTTACATATTTTAGCATCTTTACTATTCTTCATATATTAGGTAATTTAATGCTTTACTTACATTGTTTATTTAATGCTTTATATTTAAGCTGATTTAATTCTTTATGTAAGTTTACATATTTAATGTGGAAAGCCTCCCCATGAATATGATCTATGATTACAGCCATCTTTATGAAGAAACCATGTCATACAGAGGTCAGGCAATGTGCTCAATCAAGGTTGAGATTGTGCTCAAATCTGGGCTGCGTTCTTCCAACAATCATGACCTTAACCATGGAGCAATAAATATCACCTCTGAATCCATGCCTTTCTCTACCTCCAGAACGTACAAAAAACCAAGCAGTCAGCAAGCGCTCAGTCAGCACATGGTCCCCGTACCCCTATGATGGAAGACTGCCATCAGTCGTGGGGTGACAAACACCTCAAGAGCAGATCCAAACCCTGTCTTGCCTGCCACAAACATTTTGAAGAGGGCTTTTCCCCTTCTCTTTAATAAGATGCCCAGTTCTCAGGCTATGGAACCTCTCTTACCAGGGTGAGCTGCTAAATCCATTCTAAGTAGGGACCCTGGACACAGAGACTATGTGCTCTCCGAGCTCATCCAGCGAATAGACATCTACCTACAAGAGGCTTTCCCACACTTCGTTTGTCTTCCAGAAGACCCTGCCCTTTAGCTACTGTCAGACGTACTCAGCTTGTGTGACTGGCCCAACACTGGAAGGCAAGGAAGCAGATATGCAGTTGGACTTCTCTGCATTCAGCTGTTTCCATTCCTGTGGTGTATTAATAGACACATATTAACCTTTCCTCCGATTACAAAATGGGGAGAGGGCTAGTGTTTTGGTATGCGATTCCCAACCCAGGTGAACTACATCCATTTGCTCATTTATTGCCAGACCATATGCAACAGTACCAGGACTCCAAACAAAGGATATTCCATGGATGGTTCTAAAGTTACACTCCAGGCTCCCTGTCTCGGCTCTTCCCTACAATGCACAGCAAATCACACGCAGCAGACCTCCCTCACCACCAAGATACATCCCTTCGGAATGCTGTCCGAAGGATAATCCTCTGCTAAGTCCTGTACAATTGTCTCCAATGTTTGCTGGTAATGGACACCAGAAGGCTGGCAAGCTTGTCCGTGCTTGAAATGCATTTGCTAATAAGGCTTTTACTGAAAGAGCTTCATTCCTGCAGATTTCAAGGCTCTGGAAATCAGCTCCCTAACAAATTTCTTTTGACTTTGTTCACATAATCCTACTTCTGTCTGTTTCACGCTCTTCTGTAAATGTGTTGGGTCCTAGTGGGCCATTGTCCTTCATGAATGATGGCTTCAGGCTTGACGAACAGCTCTCCATCTATCATTGCGGGCTCCAGAGGCAACACATGTGGTTCTGTGTCCTTCCACAGCAGGCAGAGCAACGGCCCTGCCTGGGACTTGCCAGCCCTCCCCCATTTCTCAGGAGGGACACAAAGAATGCTGTGGGCTCTGGGTAGGGAGGAAACAAGTGGGGAGCTGCTTCCACTCCTGTGTGAAGCCCTTCAGTCGGCAGAGTCACCAGGTCTGTTCTCCTCTCCCGGGTGCCCACACTCCACTCCCATTCTCCTCCCACCTGGAAGTCTGAGCCCTTCTTTTGAGCACACACACATTTCCCAGCTCAGCTCTGAGCAGCAAATGGACAATCATTTCAACAGTACCAACGCATGGTGTGCAGACTGACTGAGGAAGGGTGTGGCTGCAGTCAGCAGGCCCTGTCTTCATATTGGTACTGTCCACTCGCAGACTCTGCGATCCTCCAGGTGAGACACAATCTCTCTGTGCTCCAGTGTTCTCCTTGCAGAGTGGTTCTGCCTGCCTGCCTGGTGTCACCATGACAGCTAAAGGCTGGTGAAAGCCACAGAACCCCAATAGGACCCCAGTGCCCCCAGCTTCTGTATCCTCAGATGGAGCAAATTGTGAGTCAACAATATTTGGGGGAAATGTGCCCATATCCAATATGTGGCTTTTTATTTCTTGTTGCCATGCCTTTGGGATTACAGCCTGACAACCATTTATATAAAGTTGACATCTCACCAGGTATTACAAGGAAGCTAGAGATGGTGCAGGGGCACGTGCAGGTGATCTGTGCAAACACCGTGGCATATCCACAAGGACTGTGAGCCCAGAAGTCTGCGGCATCCTCAGGGCATAGAGGAACCTGGACTTGGGATGCTGAAGCGTAAGCACTGGCACTAAGCATAGTGCCTGGCAAGCACCACCATGGCATACAATAAGGAGAGGAGGAGGCGGAGGAAGAAAAGGTAAACAAGGCATGAGTCATAACCTTGTGAGCTCCTTGAAGGGAGCTCACCCTACAGTAATCCTCAGCCTGGCTACCCATCACAGGCACTTAAGGAAAGTTTAGAAATGCTAATGCCTGGGCTTGGAGCTCAGAGGCTCAGATTTAATTGTCTGGGGTGAGGCTTGGCCATAAGCATGTTGCAGAAGCTCCCCAGGTGTTTCTAATGTGGCCGGGGCTGAGAATGACTGGGCTATTGTGGGGAAGATATAAACACACAGAAGCTTTTAATAACACAGGCTTAGGCATCCAATGGAGTTGGTGGGGACACAGAAGCAAGCAAGCCTCATTATTTAAGATGAGTAATAAAGTAGCAGTAGAGCTCATCAGAAACAGTATTCAAGAGGAGAGAGTTCGGTGCCTCCTGGAGGACCAAGATAAAGAAGGCTCAATGAGTCATCAGGCAGGAACTGGAATGAACCAGGGCAGTCGGGGGTGGGGAGCAAGCAAGGTTCCTTGGGACCCAGCACAGTGCCTCTCTGCCTGCTGCTCAGCTGGGGCCTGCTCTAAGACCCTCACAGCTCAAGGCCAGGAGGCCGCCTCTGGAGACAGCTTGGTGTACGTGGCCAGAAATTCTCTGGAAAGTTCCACTACTTTCCCATCTGCTGGTGCCACATGTCTTGCACAGACGCCCCTCAGAGTGACTCAGAGTTCATGGTGGTTTGAGGACACCTCCCCCAACAGGGTGCTCCTGTCCATGGTGCTGAACCAAACTGCTGGGGGAACAGGTGTTCAGAGTGGTCCCTACACAGGCACCATCCTATCCTGGGACTTGTGAGAGATGGAGAATCGCAGAATCCACAGCAGGCCTTGTGGATCTGCATCTGCCACTTATCAACATCCCAGGTGATCTGTGTGCACACCAGAGCCAAGACGCAGCCCTTTCACATTGTAGGTTGCATCCCCATCATGAGTCACGGAAGTAATTCAGTGATCAGAAATAGCACTGTGAAAGCACAGCATGAAAAGGAACCAAAAAGAAAAGAAAATGCCAGAACTCTCTGCATACAGTAAGAACAAGCATTGTTATTAAATATAAGCACACCCCGAGGAGATTCCAAATGTAACTATTACTACATGTCACACCTGAAGACAACTGCCATCTCCCTTAAGCCTGGAGCACTGGTGATTCTTACCCAGGATCTCCCAGAATTCTGAGTCCAGTGAAGAAGCAGGCAATGGCAGGGAAGTTGCCAAAGATCCCTAGGGAAAACTCTGGTGCATGGGCTTGGCTTGTTAGAGGTACATACTGATAACAGTGGGGGAAGAGCAAACAGCCCACGGATCTGGTGAGGATGCCATTTACCAGTCACCAACAGAGAAGCCACGTCAGGCATGGCTCAAGCACCAAGTGACTGACGGCGTGAGAGCGCAGCTGAGAGCAAGTGTGTGTGGGCCAGAGGGGACTGCCTTGGAATGCCACTGTAGAACCACATTAAAGCATTCTTGCCTTCCCTTTTTATTTCAGTAACATTTTGGAAAACTTTATACTACCTTTAGCAATCACACAGTAAGTTTATGCTTTCTAGCTCAAGTGCTGCGATTCTGGATAGTGAAGAACAGCCTTGCAGCTCTGATGGCTACCACCATGAGCCCTGGGTGGGGTGAAAGGTGGAAAGAGCCCCCCACGAAAGGTCAGGGGCAATGGTGTTTCATTTTTTGCCATGGCTAGATGTGTTGGGTTTCCCACTCCACCATCAACCAGAAAAATTCCTCAGCACAACTCAATAACCCAAGGAAGAAGTAAGTGAAGGCCTTCTTAAAATGCACAGAAGCATGCTGTTCACGTCATGGGGTGACAGAATGAAATGTCAAGAGTAGAAGTGACACTGTGATTTTTCTTCCTTTCAGAACTGGGCAACGGGAGTTATTAACCTCTTGCCACATGTCTGTTATTTCATTTATACAACAGCGCCCTACATTCGATTTGCCTAGGAAATTGCTGTCTAATGGAAGATGACAAAAATGACTTTAAAAATAATTTTCTTCCAGGCTAGTAGAGTTTATGAAATACAGATTTCAATCTCCCCACTGTGGAGAGTTCTGCAGAATGTTATGGTATGGCCACATACGCTTCCCACATCTAACCCTGTGCTTGTTCTTCAAAATATCAGAATTAAGGCCAAGAGGCATCTCCTCCACCATGAGCGGCCACGAAATTAAATTTCTTTATAATTTAAGAAAATGACTGAGCAATATTAATCTGTAACCTGTGAAGATATAGTTTTTATGCAGACAGGGCATCTAATTTTTAAGACCATTTTAAATCCCTCAAAACCTAAGATAATTGACATGATACTTGACATCACAATTGGAATGGATGACTCTTCCTACATTTCTGGCCTTGATAACTTTATCTTTTCTTAATGTATTTAGTACAGGGTGATAGGGTCTACATGATCTCACTAAGGAGTTCAGACTCGGAATGATTCTGTTTTTAGCCTCCCAAGTGCTGGGATTACAGGTGCACACCACCACGCCCAGTCTCAATCACCTCCCAGTATGCCCCGGGGGCAGGGCTGGCATGGCACACTGGAGATTGAACTTCAGTCTCTGTGTCTGCCTAAGCAGCTGCTTAATCCACTTAGCTACCTGACTGGACCTAACTTTATCTTCTTTATTATGCTTGATGTTACTAAGCATTACAATCTCTACTTCAGAGATGAGAAAACTGAAGCCCAGAAAGGTTTAGAGGTTTGTCTAAGGTCACATGGCTCATTAGGAGGACATGGCAGAATGTGACCCTAAAACGGCAATCAAGTCATCCAATCAGTCACTCAACTGCCTGCCTGCCTGCCTGCCTTCATTTCAGAAGCTCCAGTGTCTCGCTTCCTGTGCTTCCTGGCTGTTTTCTTCACTTGCTGCTTTCAGCTCTGGGCCTTCGATTTTGAGCAGGCAAACAACTTGGTCTTGCCTGGCACTGAAGGAACTGTTCCATGCACGGTGGCTGGTCAGTCACACAAGAGACCTACTGGTGACAGAGTGGCTTCTATGCTGGCCACGTATGACACTTACTTCCTGTCTATCGAGTCAGTGATTTTTGAAAGAGGATATGCTCCAAGGAGGAAAATTTAAGCAAAACTCAGCTTTGAGGCTAGATTTTCTCAATAGTACCGTTTAAGCATTTTAAGCATGAAACTGGTTAATGCAGAAAGAGAAAATAGTCCTATCTGAGAAATGATATTTTAAAAATCCTGATCTGAATACAAAGGCGGTCAATTTAACACAACAATATTTTCCTTGGGGTCTACTGGGTTCCACACCTTGTGAACAGGTGCAGAAATGCACTAAGATACAAGCTTAAACCATGGTTTATGTATCTAGTGGTGGAAAAATAAATTCACCAGCAATTCTAACTAGAATTCAAGCTAGAAAGACACAATTTTCAGCTTATAGTAGCAAGGGATTTTTGCAGTATCAACACTTGTCCAAAAATGAAGTAGTTATGTTGATGAGTTAGCGGGTTGTACCCAAAGAAGTGCTAATAAATACTTAACAACTCGCCCTTTAGAAAGAAGGTGAGGGCAATTTATAGTGTTTGCTGGGCTTTGTGGTGTAAATATTCTTACCTGGCTTCGAGATAGGATAGAAGAAATAAGGCTCAGTAGGTAGTAAAGAGACTAACTCAATTTTTGTCTCCCTTACAACTTCGGGTCAGATCTCTGCCCAGTTCTGCACATGATAGTGGGCCTGATACTTAAAGGGTGTCTCAATACAAATGCACTAGTCCTAAGTTTACCTGGTTTATCCCCCCCTTAAGACTGAGAATACCAAGACCAAGATAAAAATAACTAAAGAAATTTTTAAGGTCTCCAGATACCAAATTGCCATTTTAAAAAACAAGGTTCTGTTTCAGATGTCCCTGGAGTGATACCCAGAAGGGTCTTGCCAGTGTCCTAAATATCCAGTCACCTCCAGTTCCAAGAAAAGCAGAACCTCACAGACTAAGCCAAGATGACACCACCCTCTGCTGAACAGTGACAGCTGCCCAACGTTGGTACCGAGGATGTGCTAGCCCAAGCAGGAACAATCACTCATAGGAACAAAACCAGCCCTCACACCCCAAGGATTCCTCCAGAGCTAGGAAACCAGAAGGGAAATGATGATTTTCTGGGTCTGGCTTCCTCAGGTAGCCCACAGAGCTGGCTCTGCTCTCCCATGAGCCAGCCATCCTGAGCCCGGTTATCAGAGTGGATGCTTCCAGGTGCCTAACTTGGGGAGTCTCCTATCCTCCAGACTTTCTAGCCCACCTGGCAAGTGGACGTTCCTACCTCTTCTTTAGGGGACTCTCCAGAGCCTTCCTGGTAACAGTTTCAAGCCACCAGAGTGAAGCCACTGAAGGTGGGGCTCGGTAGACCAAAACATAACAATCACAGTACTGCACAGTATTCCTCTCACCCAGATAAAAGAAACAGGTACAACTTCTGGAGTACAGCGTAGTTAATAAGGTAAGAATCAGAAAGTGGTTGAGTGTCAAGTATGTATTCCCTTGATTTTAAATATAATTTTTGTGCATGCAATATTATATCACTTAATTTTTAATAGTGGTCATGTTTAGTACCTAGCTCACAAGGTCCTTGAATAATCAACAGCAAGTGTTGAGAGCTGGCTAATCTGAGAGGTTCCGGCCTCCACGAGGCCTTTACCATGCTGGGGACAAAGGGGTGCACAGTGGATATGATCACCTCGGCCTAGAGGCCCATCCCGCCATCCTCAGCCACGATCACAGTTGCTTACCACTGAGGCCACGCAGTGCCCACCATGTGCCAGTGCAGGCCCTAGGCTTCTGCACACACCATCTCTTTCCTCTTGGTAATATTCTATGCAGCAGATTTGCAAGCAGTGTATCAACCCACGTTACCATGGGCTTAGAAAGGTTAAGTGACTTGTTCAGTCACAAAACAGTAAATGGCCATGTGGAAATGCCTGACTCCAAAGGCCCTTTTCTTCAAATCAGAACACTATTCCAGTACAGTAATAAATGCACGGTATCTACTTGTTCATAAACTTGTGTTTAAGACAAACACACTTGCAAAGTAGGAAAGAAGAAGAGCTAGCCTGTTCCCCAAAAGACTTTAGCAGGGCTGGCTCATTCTTCTGGGTCCGGAAACCTAAACTGAACCCAGAGTGCATAAAGCAAGTGTTAAGAGAATATATTGTGGCTTTTTCTTTTGTTTAGCAATATTCAAACAAACAAACAAAAAAAAAATGAAACTAAATGGATTTGTATGATATGAACACCTTTTATAAGTAAAAACATAAACAAATTCAAACACGTGCATGTCTGCCTCTCCTGTAGACCACCTGGGCAATGCTGAGGAGTCTGCTAGCATCGGACAGCCTGAGATGAAGTCTTGGCTGTCGATGCAAGCGCATAGCAAATGCTTTCATTTCCTCCAGGACACAGCAAAAGGACGAGCAGCACAACCAAACCAGGCTCCTATGTGAGTAGGATGTCACCTCTGTATTACAAAGGTGCAGGTACACCATCTTGGTAACACCATGCCACTCCCCGTTGTGCCCGCCAAACAGGATGGCCCCAGCCAGGCCGCAGCCTTCCAACCTGGCCATCCCAAAGCTTCATCCCTACCCCCGAGAGTCCACCTTGCCTGGGTTTGCTGCTGCTTGACCAGATGTTCTTAGCAGGTGGGCGCACACTCATGCTGGGTAGCGGGCGGCAGGGCAGCGCCCTCCCTCACAGCTGCATACCTACCTCCCACTGTGAGGGGCAGCTCCGCAGGGCAGGGAGATCACAGCCCCATCTGCAGCTTCTCCCTCCTAGTGCCCTGCCCAGGACTACAGCCGAAAAGTTCTAGAGCTGGCGTTCAGCCGCCCAAGGCTGGGGCCTTTAGCCACATCCCTGGGCTGTGTATGTCAGCTGCCTTTTCATCAGGAGCAGGATGATGAGGCAGAGCTGCATGATGCAAACTATCTAAATTACAGGCAACGGCTCCTGCCTCCTGCGGTAACAAGCAGGGGTGTGGGGAGGGCTGCCTAGCTCCTAATCTAAAGGAGCATGACTTTAAAAACACTCAAAAATAACAGCTGAGAAACACATGATTACTGCTATAAAATTTTCAGCATAAATGACATGACGGGTGAGGCATCTTCAGTCCTCACAAGCATTCAAGATATGTTGGCTGCTATCCCACTTTTTAGATCAGTAAACTAAGAAGCTTGTTGAGGAGCTTGTCCTGCCTCAGATTACCAATAAATGACAGAGCTGTGTTTCAAACTTATGCTTGTTTACACCCCAGTCCTTTAGTCTAGCCCTATGTGTATAACTCTGCCCAAGAAAATGGGAAAAAATAACTACTGAGGGCTTCTAGGGCACCAAAAATGATGAAAACCATAACGATAATTTAAAAAGTTAACATTTACACAGTGCAATCTCCAGGTCCTGTTGAAATTCAGGTTTCCAAATCCTCCCGACAGCCTTCGCTTTAGAGATAAAAAGGCTGAGGCTGTGTCAGCCCAAGTCTGTGTGGCCAGGACTGAGTCCCGTGCTCTGCGAGCATGGCTTCTTAGGCCTCTTCCTTTCCACCTCGAGCAAAACAGCAGGAACAGCACTGACTGGTGAGGAGGGAACAGGCTCAGGGAAATCAGGAGATGCCTCACATAGATGACCAAGAATCCTGAGGTGTGTCTAAGAGCAGCGAATCCATCTGAGTAGCGAAGAGGGAGCTGGCTCACCACACACTGGCTGTCCAACTTAGGCAAGCCCCTTGCTTTGCCGGGCCTCTGTGCAGCTGGAGGACAACGGGGTCTTCTGCCACGTCCAGTCTGGATGCGGCAGCCACCTGGTGAGAGGGTGATTTTGTGAATGGTCCCTCAGCCATACAAGCTCTCAGCCCCCTCACAGGCCTCCTGTCCCAGCTGCTCGGCTTTCAGGCAGATAAACAGCTTCCAACACTTCCTGAGTCGCTGCTTGTGCTTTTCCTCAGAGTACACTCTCGCTTGCAGATCTGTGGAAAGGGCTTACAGGAGGCTGTTGACGGCTCCGCGTCCCCAATGATTCATCAGAGAAGGTGATGTAAAAGAGCAGCAAGAAATCTCAGGCAGGAGAAAGGGGGCTAACTGCCCGATTTCTGCTGGTGAGGAAGGAGGCTGCCGTGGCCAGGAGAAGAAATGCAATCTAAGTTCAAACAACTTATCATGGGGCTCCCTTGATGACTTCTGACACAAACAAGGAATAATAGCAGCAGAAAAGATAACTTGGGACCTGTCAGTGGAACTGGCAGAGACTCACAGGACCTGTCAATGAGCTGCTGTCCCAAAGGCCCACAAAGACCACAGGATGCTCAAGACAAAATGTGTCTCAGAGCCTTCCTCCACTTGGCAGCTAGTTGGGGTCAGTGAGGCCAGAGGCCTATCAGGTCTGTGTCCTGACTTCACAGGGACAGTGATGGCAGCTGTTCCAGTGCCCCATGGGCATACCAGGCCACAGGAGGAAAGGGCACAGGGCAAGTGTATGGAACAGGCAGATGAAGGTGTGCTCAGCGGTGAGGCTAGAGATGTGAGATCCCATCTCATGCAGACTGGGAG
The DNA here is from genome assembly GCA_004027165.1 of Ctenomys sociabilis. NCBI lineage: Eukaryota > Metazoa > Chordata > Mammalia > Rodentia > Ctenomyidae > Ctenomys > Ctenomys sociabilis. The sequence continues at coordinate 28,594 of PVKA01002708.1, read as the reverse complement.
TGGAACTGCTGCAAGCAAAAGCTCACAGGATGGCTCCTGTGGGCTCGTCCTACTGGCCCTTGAATTCTCTGTGCCACCTCCTGCTAAGCCCTCTCATGACTCCACATCTCGTTGTCCAGCACCAGTAGGCAGTCCGGATGGTCCCCTGCTGTGCTCTGTGGTGGTGGGGAGACCCCACCCTGCCCTTGGGCTGAGGTGCCCTCTGACCCAGAAGCCTCCTCCTACACACAGGGCCTCTTCATGGGCCTGCGACCATGAAGCAGGTGCACAGGGACACCTGCTTAGAAGCACCTGGGCTTGTCTTCTTGGTGCTATATTAATCTCTTACCATCCAACAGAAAAGCATAAAAATGAGGTATAAAAGTAAAGCCATATTAATATGCTGAGCTGTAAAAGGCTCAAGTCAACAACTTCTGACATTGCCAGTCCTGTGGACAACCCACTACTATTATGGCCTACTGGACTATATTGGAATATTTTGTTGAATTTACACACAAACAATATTTAAATGGTAATGGAATATCCATCTCTGACAAAACTAAACAAAAAAGGGGATACAAATGAAGGACCATTTTGTATCTGTATATACAAAATGGAATAGATATACAGCTACATTCTCTGAATTCAATGAATAAAAAGATTTGTTCTAATAGTGTTTGGACAGGATATCATGTCTGCCTCTTGTACTGTGAATAACTACTATGAAGAAAACAATATGCAATGTATTAATTATTGAAATTGTCCCCCTCACTGGATTTGAAACTGTCTCATTGCTGTTTCACAATAAAATAAATAAATAAACAAACAAACAAATAAATAAATAAATAAAAATAAATGAAGTCTTAACTTCTGAACAAGAGACTCTGTGCTTGTGCTTCATCCTGCTCTTGCCCCTAGAGGCTGTGATTTCGTGGGACATGATATATGCTCCAGGCATTATTGGTTTCAGTTGTTTGTATCTTTCTCCTCCTACCCAACTGCCAAAAAATAAAAAGACAGTAGTTGTTGAAAGAGATGCCAACTTACCCTTCTCCCAAATAAAATGCTTAGAACAACAAATAGCAATTTGGTATTAATGGGTAGATTAAAAATGATTAATTATCTTAACAGATTGAACTCGGTTGAGATGCTATACCTCTTTGTAGTCTATAGAAACAATAAGACATTACTGTTTACACAATCCAGATAGTAAGATAAAACAGACCAATTCTCTGGAAAAAGACATGTACTCCAGAGGTGGAGAGGAGGTGGAATTTCTGCAGAGGTCCTCATCAAAAGGCCCCTACGAGTCCGGGCTTAGCCCAGTCTCTGTAGCTCCCAGAGCTGTCTACAATGTCCCTACATCTTGCAGTGAGCCTGCTCAGCAGGAGGCTCCAAACTGGTGCTGGATTATCACACAGATTCAGGACTCCCTAGAGCCACTGGGCTGAAGTGATGGGCATCCACAGTGCTCACAGACCGAGGGCAGCCTCTGTTTAAGCTAATGACATTGCCTTAAAACACAGCTTATAACCAGTCATCCATTTGCTACAAAGAACTTACTATAATGGGCCTATAAAGTCCCAAAGGCAAATTGTTCTTCCTCACCTCTGGCCCTAGAAGGCCTTATGCAGGACTCAGCATAAAATTAACATAGACAATATGGCCAGGCAAGTCAATGGAGCAGGAACTGAAGAAATGGATGGAGGTGTCAACCTTCAATTTACCCCACTGGAGCACCTTCACCTCTGGTGCACGGAAGACCTAGCTCTTCCTCAGATACACCTCCCTGCCTGTGTGTGATGACTGCCCCAGGTCTGGGGATGCAGCACCACCACAAGACCGTTGAATATCTCAAGAAAATGACTTACTTTTTACAACAAGGCATTCCCAGAGTGACACTAGTCTTGTATGTCAACACTACTAGGCAGCAGAGTTCAGCTGATTGTTCAAATCCTAGTCTAGACGTGGCTAGGAAGTGCTGTGTGGATGTGGTTAGTATTTACAATCTGTTGACAGTAAGGACAGCAAATTACCTTCCAAAGGGTGGGCAGACCTCATCCAGTCCATTAAAAGTCTTAAGAGAAAAGATTTAGGATTCCCAAGAAAGACACAGGGTGCCACTGCCTCAGAACTCAGCACAGAAATTCCAATTTCCAGACTACTCGGCCTGCCTTGCCCGCAGGCTTTGGACTTACCAGACCTACAACTGGGTGAACTAGCACCATTCAGTAAATTCTGCTCTCCCCTTATCTCAGAAATATATATATACATGTGTATTTTATGTGTTAGCATTGGTATAGCATGGTGCCTGGCCTGTGCCTCCCACAGATACAGATATCAGCACAGATGAGTAGGTGGGCAAACTGGCAGACAGAGAAACACATCTATTGGCCCTGGTTCTCTGGGGAATGCAAGGACTAGTGGCTAAGGTGGATTTGCCTGAGTAAAAGCCCTGACATGGTCCACAGGAGCAGTGTGCATCTGAGGATCAGAGGGAACACACAGAACACAATAAAGAGAGCTTCCAAACCCAGACGAGCATGAGGAACCAGCTGCTAAATGCAGGCTAATCAAAGGGCTGCTCCAGGACTTGGCCCAGCTTTGGACCTTCAGCCCCCTGGAAAGCCTGGTCTTCCTGAGGAGCCGCACACCTGCCTGCTCTGGTCCTCCTCTCTATCCACAGCGTAGCATCTAAGTCAGGGCTGAAACTCCCCAGGCTGGCCCATGGGAGGGCATGCTTAAGGCTGCAGGGAGTGGGGCCTGCCAGCCAGCTGGAATGGCTCTGTCCACTTGGGGAATGGAAGGAGCCCCTGCTCTGGGTGCCTCCAGGGAGCCCCGGCCTCCAGAGCCTAAGGGTCTTGAAGCTCAGCTGCCACCCACAAGAAATCTGGCAGGGGTTGTCATGGGCTAGCTCAATCCCCTCGAGGGTGTTGTGAAGAAGCAGTGACCACGCCAGTGTGAGGACCCTCAGAGAGGGGAGTCGGTCAAGGCAGAACTGTAGCTCACAGCTGCCCGAATGAGTTCAGAAGTTTTCCCTCTGCTGTGTCTCCTGCCTCTCTGTGCTGTGCACTGAAAAGAAGGCCGCATGGGGAGAAACCTGGCTTTCCCAGCCACCAGCTACGCAGCGTGGACAGGTGACGCTGCCCCCCTCTGTGCCCCTCTGTGGAGTGCTGGGTTAAGGGCTGCTTCAGGGCACGGTAGCACATGCCAACAGTGCCCACTGCTCAGGTGACAGAGGAGAGGGTCTATCTGGGCCTGGAGTTCAGCACCAGCTCACGAAAACGAAAGAAAGGAAAAAGATAAAACAGTCACTGAGGTGTGCTGCACATCACGCAGCCCCACCGCGACACAGCAATGACCAGGTGACCTTGTGTACTTTGCAAGTCTGCTTAGAGTCAACGTGACCCAATGTCTGCATTGCGCCAGCCTGCCACGTATCTGGTAGGCACAAAGTGTGCCAAAATTACTGTCTTTATTTTACACTCTCCTGCGTCAAAGATGTGGCAGATTTGAAGGCTTGCCCCCAGGTCCCTGTGAGCACACCCACATGCTGCCAACCACACCAGCAGCATGGGTGGCACCGCCATCAGCAGCTCCTATGTTCCCCAAGGGGGCAAAAGACACCAGCGCCATCAAGGGCTTTTCACACAGGTGGGAGGGTGGGGGGCAATGTGACAATCAGGGAACATGCTGCTCTGTGAACTCCCTGAGCACTGTGGTTGCCTGCACCTCTCACCCCCGCTCTGGGCTGTGAGCCTAATATTAGCCACCACCCCCTGCAGGAAACACAACATGCACCTTATCCCAGGAAGGTGCTGTGGGGGAAGAGGCTTCTTAAGATAGTGAATCAACAAGTTCTTTTTTTAAAAAAAGTCCCACCTCTCTCAAGTACAGCCTGGTGAACTCCATCTTGAGCTCCTCAGCCTGCAGAATAAGGCATGCTCCCGGAAAACTTGGATGGTCCTCAGGTCCATCAGCTATTACTGGCCACTCAGCTATTACTTATGTGAGATACACCCAGCTCAAACAGGCCACCTGAGGTTAACCTGGTGACCCTACACACTTAATGCCCATCACGGCTTGTATCTAGATGTCCCGCCAGTGGGTAGGGCTTTTCAGAGGTGGTTGTGTGGTGCTGGGGTTAAGGGTGTGTGATTACTAAATCGATCCACTGATTATTCAGCACAGTGTGTTGGGTGTGGGTAATGGAAAGATCCTCCCTTGTGGGGGTGGAATCGCCTGAAAGGTGGGCAGCCTAGAAGGAGTACAAGGGGGAAGCGGGTGGGTGCTGCTGCTGCCCTTTGCTGCTCAATGCTTTCTGACTGCCACGCCATGGACTATTGCTCTCTGTGATGCCCCTATGCCATGGTGCTCTGCCTTGGAACCAGTCAACTATGGACTAAAATGTTTATAAACTGTGAGCTGAAATAAGCCTGTCCTCCTTTAACGTTGGATGTCAGCTATTTTGTCTCAGCAATGAGAAAAGTAATTAAAACAGTGCCTCTGTTTATATTTACAGTGGCCCCCATGCTTTCTTTGATTATATTTGGGTCCCTGAAGTCTCTCTCTGCCTCCCAGGCCCTCCACAGAGGCTTCCTGTCTTGCTGTGTCCCCGTGAGCCCCCAGCCCAAACCTCCTCTTCTCCCCCAGCCCAGGATGGCTCACTGGTCTTGCACGGCACTTACCGTAGTCTCCGGCAGAACCTCTCACCCCGTGAGCCTGCACCATTCATGGCAGATCTAGGTTACAGGCTCTGCCACCAGTGCGTGCAGATCCCGAGGGGAGGCACAGACAGGTCTTCCTCAGCAAAGCCCCAATGTTCTGACCAGGGTAGGGGTGGGGTTAGAGCCGGCACTGCACACGTAGCCCTCTACCATTCCCTGGGCTCCCTCAGTTCCAGGGGCCCCCTTAGCCAGCTGACACCCCTTGTGGGCAGGGACCATGTCTAGTTACCTCTGTCCCCACACTCTAGGGCCAGCTGGAGAGCAATTTTGGCATCTGAAATGCCACCATAAGTAAATTAGGAAACAAGCAAACCAATAAAGTAGTCAAAAGAATGAAAGAGAAAGAGACAAATACAGGAAGAAAGACCAAAAGACAGACAGACAGAAAGACTGGAAGACAGACAGACAGAAGCCAAGCAAAGCTGTGGAGTAAAAGCTCACTCACAGCAGGCCTTTTCCTCGTCAGTCTCCTCTCCTGTCCAAATGCTCTAACTGCAGCAAATATTCAATATAGATATGAGTTGCTCTGAACTGAACCACACTCCGGTTCTGTTACTTAAAACAAAACATTCATCTTTGCAAACACAAAGACATTTTCTCCCAGCCTTAGTCAAGTAAGGTCACAGAAGGCAGCCAGAAGGTGAAGCAAAAAGACTACGCTGAAAATTTTAACTGCCACAGAAATAGATAATTTTAATGGATACTACATTTCTATAGAAATAAAATACTATGATTAAGACAGAGGCCAAAGGCTTCGCCACCAGATGATGGTGCAGCTTAATTTGAACCAAGGAGGGAGGTCTGCAAGTCAATTACCTTTCATTTTGCTCCTCTGCTGTAAATGAAAGTTTAGGGCCAACAGTGAAAGTACAGTGGAAAAGGCCACTTTACAATTCATCAGTTCATCCATCCCCAGCACCTCCAAATCCTCCACAAAGCTCACACATATTTATTAGCTCACTGAATTTAAGACATCCCAATTTAAAGTCCACAGTGAGTTACGGAACCCAGTGAGCAATATTTTGTCACAAACCCATTTTACAGGCAAAACAATCTAGTCTCGGTGAATGGCGTATGGGGCCCAGAGCCAGTCAGGCACCTTAGTGAGGGCGGTGGGGGACTTGGAAGTAAGATTTTCTTCAGTGTGTGTGTGTGTGGGGGGGGGGTTAGTCCTGTTTCCTTTGCACAAAGCCAGCACTATTGCAAGGACCAAGGCCTAATGGAGAAGAGACAGCGGCACACGCAGCAGCTGGAGAAAGGCATCTCCAGCCCGGCACTGCCAAGGCCTCACTGCCTCTCTTCAACCAGCCAATTCCACCACCGTCTTAAACGGCAATAAATAAGGAAAGTGCCCAGGAGAGGCAGGTTTGGGCCTTTGCTCCTGCACTGTGAGGGGAAAGGCTTCCAGGCAGGGCATGCATGCTCTGGCGCCTGTGAGGCCAGCCCCAACGCAACCAGCCCTGAGTGGCCCACAGGACACAGCACTCCATAAGCATGACTGGATTATCCACAAGGGTTCCTCAGGAAGACATCTTCTCCCTTTGTTTTCTGGATCCAATGCCTAAATTAGCCGGAACTTCTGTTGCCACTAGGGAGGAGCAGGCAGACCCCACTTGAGGCTTCACAGACACTGGTGCGTGGTCCTCACCCCTTCTGCAGCCAGGCAGGAGGCTGCGGCGGTGAAGAGAGTCAAGGGGCTTGGCAGCAGCCAAGCACACAGGGTCAGGTGCTGAACTCCAGCCTCACTTCCTGGTCTCTAGCTCGTTTTTCCTTCTCAGGTGAGGACAGTCACTTTCCCTTGATGACCACAGATAGTTCATCACCACAGGCCACAGATCAGCCAGTGCACAGCAGGCATGAGCTCCTCATACTGTGGATCCTATTCCTGTGGCAGGGAGCAAGCCAGGATGGCCGGCATCCCATGGCACCTTCAGAGTCAGCTCAGGGGGCAGGCGAGAGGGCACAGGCTGCGGCGGTGGGGCACAGACCAGAGGAGGAGAGACCTGCTCAATCTGCAGTGGGGAGAGCGAGGCCCCCTTCTCTAACCCCCACTCCCCTTGTGGTGCACGCTGGCAGAGCAGAAGCAGAAGGGTAGTGCTCGTAAGTACCCACAGCATGCCTCACCCTGCCTTAAGCTCTTCTGTACATGCTGCACATTTGCTCCGGGAGACACTACACTGAGAGGGAGGCAGGAGAATCCCTAGACAGGAGGAGGCATTCAGCACCCAGGTATGCAGAGTTTGCCAGCCTCCCAGAGAGCCGCAGACCAAGGGTACAGCTTAGCCCCAGCAGGCACTGCTGAGCTTCTCAAAGCCAGAGAGAAGCCTCAGCAAGGGGCCACCTTAGCCAAAATCAGATTTTTATTTCCCCTCCATATACCTCTCCTTTCTCTGGAAGCATGGAGATTTCTTTGTCAGCTTTTACAAATGTGGAAATGAGGAGGAAAAGGAGGATTTCTTCTGGGCACAGCAGGGAGCTCTAAAATTGAGAGAAACAGAGGCAGGACCCAGCCACAGGCAACAGGAGCCACCCTCTCCAGAGGCAGGTCCTCCTGCAGACCTGAGACTTTCTTCCCTTCATCCAGTTTGTGCTAAGCATAGGTGAACCCCAGCCACGCAGGCAATACAGATCTCCTGCTTCATGGAAAGACGGTAGATAAATAGTACACACCAACACTATGAGGGGCTGTGGGCGAAAGGGACTGAGGTGGGGTAGGCAAGGAAGCCTTCTCTGGGAGGTGCATGTGAGAAAACCTGAACTCTTGGCCACTAGCCAAGCAGAGACCCGGAGCCACACATGCAGCAGAAGCAGTGCTGCGGAGCTGGTGGCAGCAAGCTGCTGTTTTTCCCCATTATGGTGAGAAGGCCCCGGTCTGTGTTAGAGGCTGTGACAGCAGGGACAGGACGAGGGGATAAGATCAGAGGCTGGCGAGGAGGTTGTGTGGCTCCACAAGGGACTGAATTTTTATCCTGAGTGTTCTGGGAAACATACAAGAATTTTAAAACCAGAGTGACAGGAATGGATGTACATGGTTTAACGCGCTCTCAGCAGCCTTGCTGCATACAGACAGCAGATTTGCAGCTGAGGGGCTGAACAGAACCTGCTGAGGGAAAGATGCCAGCGGCCCACGCTGAAGCGGCACGAGCGGTAATACCTAAGTGGAGACTCTCGGGCAAGGATGCCGGGAAATGCGCAGGAAGGAGGGGCGGGCTGTGTGCCCACTTCCACGGTGTAAATGCTTCCAGCGTGGCCTACAGCAAGTGGTCCGTGTGGCAGGACTGGGAAGGGCGGTGTGCAGCAAGTGTCTGCATACTGCCAGGTCTGGACACGGGACCCACAGACTTTCTGACAGAGGACAGCGAAGGTAGGGACACAGTGCCTTGACTGGCGGGAAGGGCAGAGAAGTCCCTTCCGCAGTGATAGGCCCCTGTCTGTCCCTGGCTTCTGGGCATCTGAAAGGCAGAAGGCTAGAGGAAAAGCACACACTGCTGAGGACCCGGGCTCCTGGGGAGCTGACCCAGGGCAGTTGTTTCCCAGCACTTTGTGCTCAGCCTGGTGTACAGACAGGGCTTAGCAAAGAACAGAAGCAAGGGCACACAGCGGCCTCCGTTGCCTCACCCATAAAATGGAACACTTGTCCCTGAAAGGACAACTGTGAGTCAAGCAGAAAACAGCAGAGCAGCTTCGGAGTCCAGGCCCAGGAGCCAAGAGCACCATGAAGTCTATTTGACAGATGAGGAAATAGAGCTCAGAGCCAGACACACTGCCTGCTCTGAGGCTCAACCGGATTCAAACAGCATCGTGCAGGCAGACTGACATTTGCAGCTGCTGCCACCCAGCCAAGGGTGGGCCAGTTTCTGCTTCCCCACCAGGGGTGGCAGATGTTACCACCCCTGGATACATCAGCCACCAGTCTTGCCAAGCTCTGCAGCAAAACAACACAAAGTGAAACTCGATCGAGAATTGGGAATCCGATCTGCCCATCCCTGCCCAGGGGCCAGGAGAAAAAAGGTCTCCCAGAAGCCGACAGGCTTAGGAGTCCTGCACTGAGACGCAGGACTCAGCAGGGGAAGGTGTCGGGCAAGGCCCTAGCTGCCCAATGAAACGAGCTATAGTACAGCACCACTTATTTTCTCCAGTAGGGGTGGTCCCTGACTAGCAAACAGCTGTTCTGTGGTGCCCACAGCTAACAGTTTCCCAGGCCCATCCCTGGAGGTAAGGCGTGGCTCTGCTGGACCATGCAGGGATGGCGGCCACTGGCATACAGCTCTCCTCAGTGCCTGAGCCACTGCTGCCTCTTCCAACTGAGGGAAGCACAGCAGCAGCCTCACTTCTGGACTCAAAGGGGAGCCAGGGTGAGAGGGGTGGGCCCAGCTGGGGGAGCTCCACGGCCATGCTGTGCCGTCTGGGAGGTGTGCTCCTGCTCCCCGTTCATGGAGTGCAATGAGTGGACTAAGAAGGAGAAAGGAAAACATAAATCAACAAAAACCAGGAGAGAAAAATCCCATCAACTCATGTCTGAATGTTACACAAATGTAAGTGGCACATTAGTTCCCTCTCACCCTGGAAGGACATAAATCGTGTGGTGCCAAACGGAGCCTAATGGCTGTGGTAAATCACTGTGCTTCCTGCAGACGCGGGGTGGGCCATCTCTTGGGGCCTGTGGAGCCCACAGCCCTCCGCCTCACAAGCCCCGCACTGCGGGGTCACCACCCAAATCCAGAAGCCTCTGCTGCTCATGCGGAAAGAACGCCTGCTCTGCCACCACCGGGGTCTGAGGCTCAGGTGTGCCACAGTGCAACGCAGCCGGCTGAGGAGACACTGCCTCCTGTGACACAGGGACGGTCTGCCTCAGGGATGACAGTCACTGCTCCTGGGTGCTCTGTGGTGCTCCTACAGACCTCAAACCACATGAATGTTATCTCCACTCTACGTATGCAGCAAGGGTGATGGCATGCGGACCAGAGCTGAGAAACTTGGGAACTTGCCAGTAGAAGAGACAAGGACACAGCCCAAGGTGGCCAGAGACCAGGGCTGAAGCCTGGGCTACTACTTCAGGCCAAGTTTGGAGCTCCTTTTACATAGGAAGAATGAATTTCAGGTTGTAGAACGAGGTCTTAACAGAGAGCTGAGGCCACAAACCTGCTGGCTTCATCACCTGGGAGGCAAGCATGACCCCTGCTCTAAGAGATGGAAGTAGAAGAGCATGCTGGGAAACTGGAAGCTCCCAGGCAGAAGCAGGATCTCCAGGAGCAAATCTTTTCTACCTTTCCTCTCTCTTCGTGTGTGTGTGTGTGTGTGTGTGTGTGTGTGTCTAACTGAAGACTGAACCCAAGGCCCTCATACTGACGAATATCCCAAGCCAATTTTTTATTTTGAGACAGGTTCTGAAGTTGCTATCTCAGTTCCTTTTCTCTCATTGCTGGGACAAATATCCTACAGCAAAATGAAGGAAGGAAAGATTTATTTAGCTCACAGTTGCTGGAGGTTCCACTCCATACTCAGCTGGCTCCAAGGCAGAGCAGCACATGGCAGCACAGAACAGCAGCACAGGCCAAAGAGCAAGGGGAGGAGTACAGGCAACAGTGGCTATACCCTGTCTGCCCCAGGCCTGGTGCAGTACTCACACCCAGAATCCCAGCACTGGATCACAAATTAATCACAAAGCCTAGAAGCCTATGAGGGCCTTGGGTTCAGTCTTCAGTTAGACATACACACACACACACACACACACACACACACACACACACACACGAAGAGAGAGGAAAGGTAGAAAAGATTTGCTCCTGGAGATCCTGCTTCTGCCTGCATGACTGTGTGAGGCTTTAGGGGGACCCCTATACACAAACCACAGCAGATACTCAGGCTAGGCCTGAACATGTGACTCTCCTGCTGAGATGGCTGTCACTACAGGTATGTACCACTGATGCTTGCCTTTCCATCCCTCGTGCAAAGCAACTTGCACAACCTGAATGTTCACATGAAATCTCTAAACTAAGAGAAGGAGGAAGAGAGGGAGGAGGATGAGGCAGAAGACCCGACATGACCTCCCCATGCAGGCCCAACAAAGCAGGTCTGGAGGCTCACTGTTGCTTTATGCAAGCACCCTTCACACGGGACATTGCCATTACAGGTTCAATGCCACTGTCCCTGCGTTGCACATGTGGATAAGCTGAGACTGAGCACTTTGGGCATGGCTCTCCACAAACAGTGGCAGAAATCCCTATGAGGAAGCTTGACACTGGCCTCCTTGCCATGTGCGTCCACACCTCGGTGACATGTGTCCTTCCTCTAGGGCTGAGAGCTCACGCTGCGACAGCAGCTCTGGTCTCAGGATCAGCTCCTGTCCTCCCATCCATCCTATGTGGCTGCTCAGTTCTCCTTGGCTGCCAGCAGGGAGCATAGCAGGGCTCTAGGCTGAGCCTCTCCAAGCATCTCCAAGGCAGGAAACCCAGTGTGCAGGAAACAGCCTTTGCATTGAATTTTTTCACTTAGAAAAGCACAGCAATCAGTCTTTCCAATTCCCAATGTTCACCTGTGGCTGACACCTGGGCGGCAGTGACACCCCCAAAGTCAGTGTTGGGATGGGACAGAGAGGAGGTTCAGAAAAAGGTCGGCTCGTTTCATTTCCTGCCCATCTGATTCCGATAAATACTTAAGGAGAACCTACTACATGCGGGTGACGCTCTGCGCCAAGGGACCCTGCTCTCCCCTTGCCCACACACCTCCCAACAGCTTTCTGTGTCACGACTCCTGGGGCTCTCTGCTCTGTGTGCTCCATGTTCTTCCAGACCGTTCTGTTCCCCTGACTCACCCACAAGAGCACACAGCAGCACCCGCACTGCACGCTTATCCACAGTCTGCCCACATGTGCAATGCGAGGACAGGGGCAGAGTCTGCATGAGGCGGGGTGGTCTCCAAGCAGAGCCTGACGAGATGTGCTGCAGTGATCCCCCGACTTAGCCGTGTCCTGCTACTGAGGGAGGCACTACTCATGTCGGCTTTCCTGCCTGCCTCCCCACAAGCAATTCTTCGACCAAAACCGTGAAAATTGTTTTCACAGCTGCTACTGCTAAAACCATGTCTGTTCTTGGACATTGGGTTTGAAGACCTGAGAAGAATGAAACTATCTCTATTATCGATATAGCCAACTTTAATAATGTTATATAGACATCTAAAAGTTTGTGTAGTTATTTGCATTTTCCAAAATTTTTAAGTTTTATTTTAGGGAAGGGTCTACAGGGTGTTCAGGGTCTCAGTACTAGATTGGACTCATAGTGATCCGCCTGTTTACAGCCTCCCAAGAGCTGGGAGTACAGGCGCGTGCCACTGCACTCAGTCTCAATTGCCATCTCAGCGTGCCCTGCGGGTGGGACCAGCACAGCAGGCCTGGGGATTGAACCCTTGGCCCTGCTTGCAGGTGCTTTAATCCTTCCAGCAAAAAATCTTAAGGCCCTGGAGACTTGAGTGGCTTGTTCTCAACTATGCAGAGCTGGGATACAAACACACGGTCATCTGAGTCCAGCACTTTCTCTCTCCCAACTGGTTTCATCAATGCTAAATTTCCTCTCCTTTTAACGGGACTATTGTGCTGGACTGTCTTCGATCTAGTATCATGGCAATGCTTTCTGCCTTTCTTAGTGTGAAGAGTGATTCACCTCAGCAGTTCCCGAGCTTGGCAGTGCTAGGCACAGCAAACACCACTGACTACCTAATGGGGCTTGTGACAGAGAGCAGAGTGACAGCCCCAACGAAAACAGGCATGAGAACCAGAGCAGACTGCGACGGCCTTGCCAGCCAGGAACTGCTGCTGAACAGAGGACCACCTCACAGCATCCGCTAGCCTGGCAGGACGCCGCTGTGGGCCACATGGACCTGTCTGGAGACCCCTTCGCTGTGTCTGCATGTGACTGTCTCAGGCCACCGGACCCACCACAGGTAACACATATGCATAGCAAGACATACCACAGAGTAACTGTCACCACATGCCCAACTTCGACAAGCCCCCAGCTCTCCTCTCTGGTCTGCTTGGGTTCTGTGTCCTGAGTATTATTCACCACAGTACTCTGCTTCAGAACCTTGCCCGATGTCCAGGGCCCACAGGGGAATCACACCCACACTCCCTGCTGCCAGGGACTGCCTGGAGCTGGCCCCTTGACCATCTGAAGCAAGCAAGCCTACTCAGTGGTGAGAATTCCCAGTAGGCTTCAGGGAGTCCGGATGCTGAGAGGCAGCTTCAGGGTGCTGAGATGAAGACACCGAGGAGATGCTTCCAGTGAGTTCATCCCAAAATGTCACGGTAAACATTTGCACGCTGCACACAGCCCAGAGGACCTAGCCTGGAAGGCCACTTTCTTCTTAAGCCTGAATTTCCTATTTCCACGAAGAATCCCTCCTCTGAAAGATAACCATTAACATCATAAGGAGAGACTTTGGATTAGTGAGCAATGCCACTAACTTCTGTTTCTTTTATGCCTTTAGGGTACTGCCTGATGCTGCAGTCTCTGGCAAGCATGATCTTCTTTATCTACCTACAAAACTCTTCTTGATGTTTCAAAGCCTGGTTCATCTTAGAGCTCCTTTGAAGAATACCAGCCTTGATTTTACTCTTGCTAGTGTTGGCCACAGGGCTCACCATAAGCAGGTCTGGCTAGCGTAACTGCGACTTCCCCAAGGACAGAAACCTGGCCTTCTCCAGAGGTAGCAGGTGCTCATCGCACGTCTTGGAATGTGGGTCCCCAGCCAGGGATGGGGTGTAACAGGCACACAAACATTCAAGGAAGTGGACGAGGAACATCATTCAGGCTGGGGATGCAGTCCAGGTTGTCCTGGCCACAGGACCCCGCCAGCAAAGCCCCTTACATGAGGCAATAGTTGCCGCACTTGGAGAGAGTCAACAGTCACTTCGAGGAGATTCAAAATAGATGCCATCCCACGACATCACTTGATGTTGCTAGGAAACGGCTAGTTTGCTATGCGGCAAGCTGATTACCATTGTAAGGAAGGCAGCGACCCACCAAGAGATGGCTGCTTTTTCTCTCTGGCCCTGTGAGCTGGCCCTCAGCACATGTGCGTCCTTCTACCAAGCTTAGGGGGAAAAACAAAGTCTGAAATCAGGACTGGAAAGTACGTCTGGAGCACAGCCACACCTCTGTAGGCCCTGAGTCAGCTTCACTCCTGAGGTCTGTTCCCTGTCATTGACTCCAGGTCCTCACGCAAGGTGGCAGAAAAGGAGCCTGGAGCAGACATAGCCTGGTAAAGCTTCACGTCCAGAGACAAATATAGCATTCTCAATACCTACAAAGAACTAGATAGGGAGGGCTGGGAAGATAGCTCAGTAGAATAAATGCCTGCTTGGCAAGCGCAAGGGCCTGAGTTCAATCCTTGGTACTGAAAAGAACTGGATGGTTGTGTACCTGTAAGTTACCACTACAATGCACCAAGGAACCCAGAGAATACTGAGTTTTTTCCTATTACTTTAAGCAAATTACTTAATCTCATTACTCGCATCAATAAAATGGGGATTATAAAGCTCCCTTGGTAAATATTGTTATGAAGACACAGTAGGTCAAGGGATGTAAAGATCCAGGCCCAACAGGGATGCAACATATCCAAGATTCTCTCCATCCTTATGGCCTCTCTCTCTGTGAAACCATCAGGAGGAAGAGACAGCCATGGACAGGCCTGTCCTCCTATGGGCTGTTGGCCCAGGGCCCCCAGCAGCTGGCATCGGCCAATGTGCCAGCAGCATGAGACAAACCATAGTCTCCTACCCCACTCAGGGACACAGCACGGGGCCACTCTGAGAAATCCACCCTCTAGGCACCGCCTCCCCAAGGCTCAGAGAAAACTGAGCTGAGGGAATAGGAAAGAGGCCAAGCAACCCTGAAGAAAAGAGCTTGTCTAAGATTAGCCAGGGCAGCTACTGCAACAGTTGAGTTTCCTTGGTGCCTGCTGGAGAACTTCAGATGTCACATGCACACTGCACTGCGCCTTACAATCTACCAGGGCCTTTTGGAAATATTAGTCACTTAATAAATCTTTACTGTATTCAAAAAATGAACCCCTTAGACACCTACAAAATGAAACACATAACTAGCTAAGGCCACTGAAGTGGGGCAGAAATACTGTAAATGTCTCATGATGACCGCCACCATGAACACGGTCCAACAGCAAGCGTCCTGCCTAGAGACCAGCCGTGTGTTTTCACACGTGATGATCTTACTGTTCATCCTGCGGGGCTGCCACCCCTTGACCATCCAGTGTCCTGCAGTTCACCTGACTAAGTTCCTCTCTTGATGACTGGGCTTGGCTCTGGGGAGCAAAGGCTGGTCGATAGCGGGGGAGCAAATCTAAAAGCGGTCAGTGACACTCTCAGGTTGCTTAAGAAGGTCAACAAGGCTATTATGGGCCTTTGTAAGCCAAAACTTGGGAGATCATAATCTATGGAGAACAGAATTGGCCTCCAGAAAGAAGGGGAGAAGCCAGAAAGAAGCCACAGAGAGGCCACAGCTCCTCCTTCGGGGGCCACAGGAATGCTGCTAAGATAGGAACCTGCTGGATTCATCCGAAGACCACTGCTACCTACCCCTTCTACTAACGCCGTTCTCTCCCCCAACTGTTTGGTTTATATTTGGTGTCATTTATGACCCTGCCCAGGGTAGGCACAAGGAAGATACCATGACTGCACTTGGCTGTCAGAGGACCTGAGGCACGGACAGAAGCCGAGACCTGCCGGCCTCTCACGGTTTGCTCAAGGTGTATCCCAGCTCCCATCTAGGCAGAACCTCTGTCTTCATCAGACCTCTAGGGTTTTCAGGCAATAAGATGTCCCCAGCTATCCACTGAGCCCTGGGGGAGAGAAGAGACAGTGCCAGGCAGACCTGTTCATCCCATCTACTGCACTACCTCTCCTGCTGCTGAGCCAGAGAGACCGTGCCACCCTGTTTACTGTACCCACAGCACATGCTGGGGACATTGGTGGAATCAGGGACTCCGTCTATTCATCTGAGCCAGGACTTGCTTACCCACTGAGCACCAGTGTACCCGGCATAGCCTCACCCATGGGCACACGGGTTCCACGCCTGGACCAAATTTTTACACTCTCCTCCTCTGGGAATGTTTTGTCAGTGGCAGCTGCTCTGAGCTCAGGTTCAGCTCCCAGTCAGAACGGGAAGTACAGGGGCCTAACCACTACTCAGGTGACAGATGTCCAAATTCTCTCTTTAGCATCACCAGCAAGGGACCTCATCCCTGGCCGGAATTTCCTCAGGGACCCATGCTCTTCCCCCTCAGCCACCCCAGGCTGCCCTACAGGTGGAAAGCTTACATTAAGCCACCTGTTACTTCTTCCTCCACAGCCTCAGTGCCCAACTGCAGGGCTTCACAGAAGCACAAGCTACCTCACATAGAGAGCATAAAACAAAATGTTCTGGAAGGTGGCCAGAGAGCTGTGCACTCCAAGCTTGGTGGATAACCTTGAGCCAGGCATCTGACAACCCTGAGGCCAAAGGCCTGATGCCCTTCAGCAGATGTGGGCTCAAGCTTCAGCTAAGCCATGGGGAAATGACACTCACAGAGCCTAAGTCCCAAATCTGCAGGAGAATACCATCTAGCTGGAAGGCATATCTGCTGGGGACGCCTGAATATCCAACGGAATCCTGAGGGCACAGCTGAGGTGGGATTCTGCCCACCATGAGGGTCGCCTCAGTCACAGGGAGCCATGGGTCCTGAAGGGAAGTTCCTCTCAGCTCTGGCAGCCAGCACTGCCTGACTGGTTATCCCAGACTCCAACTCTTGGGCCAGGCCTGCACCGGGCCGAGAGCTGGAGGTGTTCGTCTTCTGGCATCACATTTATGCCCCATGAGGAAAAGATGCCAGGCTCAGTGGATTCCTGCAGCTGACATCCCCTTATGCACATCCTGCAGACCTCAATTTACATCTGCAGAGCAGGCTCTGTCTTCATCAAAGCGCCAGCACAGATCAAGTGTGGGAATGGGTCAGAGTCTGGGCAGAGCACAAGGTGCTGCATTTCTGGGAGCACTGGGTGGCCCAGTTAGGATCCGCGCTGCATCCTTCTTGTTTAGGCCAAGGCTGGGTGTCTGTGCAGAGCAGCAGACCCAGCCCAGCTCTCACTGCTTTTCTGTATCCCCTCCCCCAGAGACTGGCATGGGCACAATTGTATGCCCATTTTCCAGACCAGAAAGCTGAGGTCCAGAAAGACTAAACAATCTGATGGGTCACATGGTTGTCAAGTGACAGCTCTAACACCAGGGAAAGAGGCACAGGGGAAGGAGAAAAATGGGAAGAGGCCTTTATCAAGAAAGAAGTGAAAGGAGAGGGAAGAGAAGAAGGAAAATAAAGAAGACGAGTGAAGAATGGGTTGCTGTGTTGGGGCCCCGTGCGGCCACCTGCAAGTTAGCACTGCTGGATGTGTGCTGCCCCAGAGAGGTTCTCTATAGGCCTGAAGGGCCACAGCCAACAGCACAGGGGGAGGGATCAGAGGTCAGCAGGGACCTTGAGCTGAGCTACAAAAGCCTGTACCAGGGTGGGAAAGAAAAAATTCAAAGAGACTTCCTCAGGCTTTAGAAATTGCTGGAATACAGAGGCCGCAACGGGAGATAAAGTGTCCTACAAAGGGCGTTCCAAATGGAATCAATTTCCCTGGGCCGACTTTTATGTCCTATTATAAGAAATTGAAAAATTATTTCTATGGGAATGTCACTTTCGCAGTCTTCTCTGCTGACAAGATGTAGGAAGAAAATGGCTGCTGTCTCTGGGCCTTGGGTCTAGTCCTGCATTCCTGTGCTGGCCTGCGGCCCTCAGGCTCAGGAGCCAGAGAGGTGGGGCTTGGGATGGGGGCAGAAGAGTTCTTCTGGGAGGGCTCTGGAGCTCTGGGGAGGGTGGGAAATGGCAACAACTGTGAAGACCCAGGGACCACCCGCTCCTGACTGCCAGACACACACAGGGCCAGGCAGCAACACGATAGCCTTGAGGCCAGCCAGACTGGCCCAGCCAGGAATGCTGGCATCCGTGAACCGGATGCCACACTACCGAGGACTCTAGCAGCTGTTGCCACACCTCATGCACTTACACTAGGTAGTCCCATGAAAGGCCTGTACAGCTTCACCCCACCCCACCCCTGGGCTCTCCCATCGCCATAAGCTTCTCACCTCACCCCACCCACAGGGTCTTCCCTTCCAGGCTGGCGCCCTTGCTCTGTGTGGAGAGCCATCTCCTGCAGGCTGCCCAGCAACCTCCTACTCACTGGTCAGGAGCCAGCTGACACTTCTGCCTCCTGAGGAAGCTGCCTCTGACCCCCACAATGTGCTGCTGGAAAATACCCATATCCTGATGCACAAAACCTTGGACTGAGAGAAGGATCTTGACACAGGGAGATTAGGTGCACTCACCAGCAATTTTAAGGAGTGGGCCAGGAGGCTAGAATTAGTAGCAGGATGCATGGACATGAGTTGAGAGGGGACTCGAGGCAATCTAGACGCTGACTGACACAGAAGTGGATTCTCTAGGGTGCTCTGGAAAGGGAGGAGCAAGCCCTGCCACATTTTTGCCTCAGTGAGACCAACGTTGGAGTTCTGACTTGTGGAAATGTACGAGAACAGACACGTGTGGCTTCAAGGCATGCTGCTTGGGTCCTATGTCGCAGCAGCAGGAAGCAACAGGCACAGGCAATGGACTTCCTGCCCTCCCTAGGCTCCCCAGCACCACACCGCACTGAGGCTTCATAGACTGGTCGTTGAGTACAATGCGCTGGGCCTGCCCAAAGCACTCCATATGTATTAACACCCTTAATCTTACCACAGTGCTGCTGGGCAGGCACAATGAGTCCACTTTACAGATGGGAAGGCTAAAGCCCAAGAGCAAAAGAGCAATTGAGAATTCTCCAAAAGAAAGCTGCCTAGCTGCTATGTAACCGAGCTTCACTTAGACCCCGAACACACTCTGAGGCCATGTATGTGTCAGGGTTAGTCTCCTCCCACCTGAAAGAAAGGTCACAGACCACGGGGCAGATGTCAGATCACCTTTCATCTCCAGGCTCTATCTGCATGAGTTCCGACAGCTGAGAGTAGCTAAACATCTGAACCAGGGTTTCCTGGTTCTCGTCAAGACTTACAGTGTTAGAGAGCCCTACTGTTTGAAGGACCGAAGAAATGGAATGTCTGCCCCTGCAAGCTTGTGTGCCTAAGAAATCAATTATTTGCAACAATAAAACCAAGCAGTCGACTTTACATTTCCTGAGCTTTCCTACTAGGGGTGTTGCAAAGTGGAATAAGTCTAAGATGGAAAAGTTCAGAGCCTACAGGGTCCTGCAAGCCCAAATCCTGGGACAAAAGCCCTGGGCTCTGAATGCCACACATGTCCTCTCTGGGCCTCCGCATCAAGGTGGTCTTACCTCCACTGATGAGGAAACTGAGGTGCTCAGGCTGCTGTGGTGCCCGCTGTATAGTACTGGGCTGCCTGTGTCCACAGGGAATTGTCAAGCGAGGTGCTGCCAGGTTTCAGATGTGGGATGAAGGGATTCCCAGAAAAGCCGTCTCCTGGCTTCCAGAGCAGCTGTGATTCTGATGCATCACAATGAGAAGAGGACACGGAGGCAAGGCATATGGGAGGGACAAACTTCCACGGGGAAGGGCAGGCCTGGAATTGTAGGGTCACAGGCTTTGTGGCAAAGGCCACAGGACCACATAAGGTCTGGCATCTGGAGCAGACTGGGCAGGAGGGTGTACAGAGCAAAGGAGAGAGGGAACCAGGCAAGTGGGGGACAACCCATGGGGTCCCTGGAAGCAAGGAGCTGCCAGCTGCTCTCATTCACTTTGAGAATAGGAGCTGACAGGCCAAGGCCTCCCAACTGCCTGTCTGGGCCAGGGGCTGTTGGCCCTCACTACATGGGAGAAGCCAAGTGATGGCTATGCTCTAACCAATGAACTCGAAGCATCCAAGAGTGGAACACATGGCACTTGCCAATGCTGCCCAGCTGGGCCGGGGCACAGGCAGCACTGTGCTGGGGGTCTTGGGTCGGTCCAGGCCTGCACACAGTCGGGACTCATCTGTACTAGATTTGGTTAATGGCCTTCACCATTCCCAGGACTGTCGCAGTGCCTCCTGCCCCTGCCAGTACCCCTCACACCCACAGTTTTGCATGAACATGAGACTTTCTTTCCTGTCCCTGGCCTGAACTGCAGCTCTGGGAGCGCCTGTGCAGAGTTGGAGGACTAGATTCCACCGGCCTCATTTTCTACCCAGGCAGACCGAATTGCAGGGCTGGGAGGCCTGTCTGAGGTGCCAAGGCCTAGATACTGCCAACTCACCACGAGCATCATGAAGCTTGCCTCTCTGTAACCCACTCCCACCACGAATGGCTTGGGGACAAGGGGAGGAATGGGAGAAGAGGGCAGCTTCCTCTTATGGGTCCCTGGAGAAAGCAGGAAAGAAGAGTTACATAGGGCTTGCCCTGTGCAGAGCCCTGGAGTAGGAGCTTTATGTGCAGGCTAGTTATTTTGCCCTACAGCTGCAGCAGATATTAGAAACTACCGCACAGAGGCAAAGAAGTGTGGCAATGGGGCTCACAACCAAAGGACAGGGGTGAGAGCAGGTCTTGCCCCCAGGTCCACTGACTCCAGAGCTTGAGCTTTGACTCAGGGGTCTGAGTTTCCCATCCATGAAATGGGGATGACAAATAATTCCTTGTGAGTACTTGTACAGCTGGCATGGCATGTGACAAAGCAGGGAGTCAAGTGTGTCAGATTCAAATGCTTCTAATTCATCTCCTTTGCTATTTTACAAAAGGGACTCCATATCTAAGTCAGGTGACGCGGCCAAGTTTGAAAGAGAAAAAAGAAGTGCATGGAGACCAGGAATTATCTTGCCCACTGCTACCTTGTTTTTTTCCCACGCTCAGAAAATCTAATGAGCTTGTTACCAGTGCTAATTAGCTCTTGGCCTGGAGCTCAATCAACAAGATGTCCAAGGGCAGGCCACCATCTGGGCCCTTCGTGGAAGGTGAGGGCCAGCCACTTCCCCAGCCATGGACCTGTGGGCCGAGCCAGGCCCACCAGGCAAACGATCTGGCCTCTCAGAGAGCAAGAAGCACTCAGGTAAGAGTGTCAAAACCCTGCACGCCCACCTGCTCCCTTCCCAGGCCTGCTGCTTTTAGCATTTCTCCTTCACCCTTGTTTCTCCCCAGTTTTAAACCTTTGTATCAATGAGGTAGCCCATGCAAATGGACCTCGGGTGCTCCCAGATCTAGTAGAGAGCCTGGCAAGAAGCAGGCCCTTAAGGACTTGTTGAAAACTCACTCAACTAAATTTCGCAACTTCCAGAAAAGTACTACTGAACTGTTTGACCATGACCCCCAGCCTGGCAACAGGGGCCACTCAGAGCAGGTTGGATCTGTGAGCCAGTGGATAAGGGAAGGAATGCCTCTTCCTGGGGCTGGGGAGATGAATTTGGGAAGCCAGAGTCTGACCTGGGTGAATATGATGGGGACTGAGCAGAGAGGACCAGCTGCATGGAGAGCCAGGGAATAGGGTCCAGGCCTGGGGGCGGCTCTCAACTCTAGCTGATTAGGGACTAGGGCTTCCAGGCACAGCACTCAGGGGGCCCACAGAAAAAGCCTGCCGGGCCCAGGCCACATGGACTGGCACAGGAGCCTTTGAAATAACACTTCTCTTTGACTAGCACTCAAGCAAGCAGAGCCCTCTGCGGGGTCCCAGGATCCTTCTGCACCTTCTCCCAGGTCCTTCCCGTGGGCCCTTCCGGGGCAGCAATTTCATTTTACTAAACAAACTCAGCAGCCCAAGGCAGGAAGCAGAGCATGCAGGTTCCCTCCCCAATCCTACCGAAATTTTCTCCTTAAATTACCAAGACAAATATTTCAGGAAACTGCACTTGGCTGGAATGGCTAGGTAATTCATTTTATTTACCGTCTAAACACACTCGAGAGCTGAGATAGATTCATCCACATTGCGGCTTCTTAGTCAGATGCAATTCACAGTAGAAATCACTGCCATCCGAAGCTTCCATAACTTCCAAAGGGTAATGGATTTTTTTCGGCTCATCTTTCTTCCCTGCTCATCGTTGCTGGAGGATTCCAAATGGATTCCATTTACTGTAATTACTGTTCTAACTGCAGCTCACTTGCAATGCATCAGGTTAATGCTAACAAGATACCCAGCTGATGCTGGCAGTGTGCATTCATTGTTCCAACCCTTCTCCCACCCCCTTTGGTGTTGTCTCAATCCTATTTTCCGAATCCAAAGGGGAGGGAACAAAGCCAAGTGACATGGGTGTTTTTGCTTTGTCTCATTCTTCTTGCAAGCCATGGGCTTTTCCCTCAATGGCTGTTCATTGTTGTTGGGTCTTCTTATTCCTGTATTAACATGGAACTCCTATAAATCTCATGCTTTGCTTAAATACTTATTTACATGCTCTTCTCAGATTTTTCCAGCCATTAGTGTTGTTGCATTTCATATTATTATTTGGTTATTAATGATAAGAATTCAGATCAAAAAGTCCGGACACTCTCTAAGGTACATGTCTTTTATGTTACTTTTATAACAAGAGACATAATTGCCCAGTGTGGTAGCTTAACTAATGTGCAGTGTGTCATACCAGCTGAACTGAATCAGCATGGAGGTGCCAACAGCATAAAAGGAGGAGTGGAGGTGAAGAAGGTGCGCAGTGGATTTTCCTGGAGCAGCTCTTCTTGATACGAACCCATCAAGAAGCACAGGCCCTCGCTGTCCCTGAGGTCAGCTGCGGTTCTCTTCGGGGAGCTCCACTCCCTACCCTGAGCATCACTTCCTGGCTCTGATGCAGATCCCTTGGCCTGCTGCTGAGATCCTTCCGCCCACTGGCACAGACTTTCTGCTTCCACACTGACTTCTGGGCGTTCTTGGTGCAGATCCTTGATGTAGACTTGCATGGGACCTTTGTCGTGGGCTCTGGGCCTCCAGCTGGAGTTGTGCAGGATGTTGCTATGGCGTCCAGGCTCAGCTCAAGCCCCCAGGGCTCTAGTATGTGCACGGGTCTCTTGCACTCTTCTGTATTTGACTTTCTGGGTGAACACTGTAAGATAATTCTATGAACTGTATGTCCTTGCAAGCTCTGCCTCCATATCCAGCATGTCAAGTCTTCATCTGCTGAGCACTTGAAGTTTTAAATTCATTATGTGCATCTATGAAGAAAGTACAGTTTGTGGGGGACAGAATGAAGTTTCAGCCTTGCACTCTGCTGGACTCGAGGTGTCTTTCAATCCAAACTTCAGCTTCCTACACTACAAAATGACAAACTCAGTACCTGCTCCACAGGCTGTTGCGAAGCTTCTTGCAAACAGTTGGTACTAACTAAATCATCTCTATTGTTAGTGCATCTTATCAGTGATTCCACTCAGGAAGCCCAACGGTAAGACCACAGCATGCACACCATTTGCTGGACTGGACTGTAACAGGCCCCACTTTAGAACTTCCAAATGGACTGCACTGGAAGGGGTGTCTAATGAGACTCCTATTCTTTAAAATGAGGCTCAAAAGGCACCAACAACAGCATCTGGGACTTAACAAAATGCAGACCATTCGATCCCTCCCAAGGGGGCAGAATCTATACCATGAGTCCATGAAGTTGGCAGAAGAAGCAGGCTGCTCCTCCGGAGAATGCTGGCCACCTGGTCTCAGGTGAAGGGTGTAAGAAGAGCCAAGAGCACACAGTCACAGAGAAAGCCCCAACATCCACATCAGTGCATCCCATTTGCCCAGCAGCTACAGGCTCCACAGAACACTCTGCTCCTTCCTCAGTGCAGTCCACGCAGCAGATGAAACAAGCACCACACACCAATTCAGGTGCCAGGAGCCCGGGGCGTACGGCTCTGACATCATCACCAACCACCTTCAAGCTCTGAGTCTTCTTTCTACTTGGGTTCCTTCATTGATGCAAAGGATAACTCTCCCTGTCTCCGGAGATTTTAAATGTGAATGCGGAAAGATGCCTCGCTTGGTATCTGACACCCTACCAGTGCTCAACTCACTGTAGCAGGAGTAGCCTTAATAATTGTAATAACATGGTGTGTGGGTTGGGGCAGGGATTGGGACAGTGGCAGCTGTTGTCTTCACTGCTGCAGAGAGTGCCCTGTGTTCCTGTCACAAGGCCAAGTTCTTGCGATCGGCCACCCACTGTTCTTAGAGGGAGGTAACAGAGAACTGGACCTGGAGCAGCATAATGCTGCTTCACTTCCTGTCTCCTGGTGACTGTCCTGGAAAACCTACTTAACCCCCCCAACTCCACACTCCACTCACCTGTCACACTGGCCTACCAGTTCCCATAACCGCTGCAGGGCCAGGGGAAGAGCTCATCTGAAAGTGGCTGGAGACCACACACCTATATCACACTGACTGGACAAGTGGGGAGGCCCTCAAGACCCATGCTGTAGGACTGGCCCTGGGGCTGTTTCATCTCATCTCTCACTCCCCTTGCCACCTGCCTGCCCACCTGTCATGTGTGTGGTGGCTCCTGCAGTGGATCCCACAGCTGCCTAAGTCCCCCGCAGGCTCTGGGTCTCTCTCCCCCTTGAAACCAAAGCAGGGGACCCTGGAGGGGAATCTTCCTTGTGAACTGCCTATCCTCTTTCAAAATCAGAAGTAACATTATCAGGGATTGCAGCTTGCTTTAATCTCTGTGTCCTTTCCAATAGTCCCCAGCACCTCCAAATAAAAATGCATCTCAAATCGAGAATGTATATACTATGCAAATGAAGTCTCCAGACAAATCCTCCAGGCCTCTCTCTGTTTCCCCCAAGCCCACCACGATCTTTCCACTGGTCCTGCAGAAAAATCCTAGACCTAGCCTGTGCCAAGTCCTCATGGCTTCCTTGTTCCCAAGGTTGAGACCTCTATGGTGTCCAGAGCTGAGAACAATGGCACAGGGCTCACAGACTGGCTTCTCCTGGCAGCTGCAGACTCCCACGGGTAGCATTGGGGCCCTGGGCCTGTGGAGGGAACAGTGCCTCCCCACGGGCAGCCTTCCTTCTCACTGGTCCATCAGGGCCACATTCCCTACAGGGGCCCTGCATTCAGCTGCACTTCCTGGACATCTGTGTGGCTTTCAGCAAGCTTCTCCTCAGCCCCCAGGACTCTGGTTCATCCAGCTTCCCCCAAAGGAACAGCTCTCTGGATTTTTGTAAAGTTTAGTAAAACATGCAAAAGACAGTTGGCAGAATGCAACACAGGTCAGGTATGTAATTACTCCCTTTCACTTCTCTGGATATGATCCCACAGATCCCACCTTCTCAGAGTATGAGGCCAAAGCCACTTTGGAGTTCTCTATAAAGAGCCACAGCCATCAGTCTTCATGGAGGCGTTCATGCACTTACAGAGTACATTCTGGTACAAGGCTGCATGGCAAGCAATGGTGGCGAGCAGTGTCGGCAAGGTCTCTGAAGGAGTTCACAAAGGCTGACTCTGGCTGAAGAGCCCTCCAGCCTGGCAGGATCTCCTCCACAGCAAGGCAGTGCACAGGTTGCCTCAGGAGCACAGCGAAGACTGGCTGGTGACAGAAGTCAAGCCTCAGTTCTGGCATGTGCCAGCCATGGCACTCTCACATGCGAAGGGTCTCTGCCCCTATTTCCATGCGGAAGTCACTCCTGATGTGACGGTGTTCAGAGATGAGGTCTTCTGGAGGGAGAGGTGGAGGAGTCTTGAAAGGGGGGTCTTCGAAATGGCATCGGCTCCTTCATAGGAAGAAGGTCTGTGTGGAGACAAGGGCAGGCGGCCAGCTACAAGCCTGGAAGAGGCCCGCCCCTCACTAGAAACTGTTGGAACATCACAGAAGCTTAGAGAGTCAGGCCTGCTGAAGAGACAGGGCCGTACAGGTGTAACCTTGGGATTTGCCTTTTCCCGGCCCTGGTCATCTCTGTCTCCATCTCCATCTCTGCTTTGGGCAGCTGGCCTGTTCTACCACATGCTTGATACCCAACCTCAACACAGACCTGGAAACCAAGGAACCAGCTATCTGCCACGGACTGAACCTCTGCACCCATGTGCCAAAGCAATCTTTCTATCTAGAAATTGTCTTTTGAAGGTGTTTTGTCACAAGAATGGAACGCTACCAAACAGAGGTCAAGCTAGGACAGTGGTGTTATTCTCTGTTTTCTCACCTAGAAAAAGGAAACAAGTGACCCTCTGATGGTCAAAATGAGGGCTGCGGAAACTGTACATAGACAATACTTACCATAGGGAGTTGCTCAGAAAGTAACCAACATGGCCCGTGTGCAAGCTGGAAATGCCTACCACAGCGTGAGCTGAGGGAGGGCTGTGTCAAACCTGGGGGGGGGGCAGGAAATGAGGCTCCCTGAGCGATCATATGACCAGAGAGACCCTCCCTGGGGTGGCCAGCTGCTGCTCCGCAGGGGATGCCCCGCCCTCCCTCCCTGCTACCCTCCTCTCTGACCCTTTACACGCCCCCTGGAAACTGTCACTGCTCTCACGTGCTGAGCGGCTCCCATGTGAGGTTACTGGGCGATGCAGAGCCACTGCTGAATTCCACACCTGGAAATTCTCTTAAAGTAGGTTGTCAGGATTCTTCTCTTTGAAGAAAACCCAAATAGAAAAAAAAAAAAAAATTATTGCCAGTGTGCACATAGAAAACCGGGGGAGGAGTCAGCACGGGGCCATACGTGCCGCACATCTGTGGCAGGCATCCAGTGCTGCATCAGCACCGCCCCGTGTGGCCTGCAAAGCCTGTCCCTGCAGCCTATGGGTGAGTCCCCGCAGCCAATGGGGGAGTCCCTACAGCCCGTGGAGGAGTCCCCGCAGCCTGTGGAGTCCCTGCACCCATCGCCTCACATACATGCATTCAGCGCTGGATGGGCACCATGCACCCACCACCCACCGCAGGAGCTGGGGCGTGGCTGCAAGTGAGACACGCGAGCCCCCACCTTCAGGGGCCACCCAGGATAAAGCAAGCAGATGCCATCTGTCCATTGTGCCAATGTTTTGGGACATGGGCAAGCGTCATGAGAATACAAAGCTGAGGAAGGGAGAGGTGGTTGGAGGGATTACTTTCAGGGGCCAGGCAAAGACTGACTGAATGACGGCAGGCTCGCGTTAGATACACGGACACACAGCCCAGCGCACAGCAGGCCCACAGGAGGGGCTCTCTAGCCTAGCCCAGGATGACACCACCTCTCCAGTCTGCAGGCAGAAACCGAGACCCAGAGGAAAGGGAAACCCGGTGTACGCGGGATCAAGCTCTCAGGACCCAAGCCACGGTGCCACACATCTTCTGTCACTCAGCCTGGCCTGAGCCTGGGCTGGGGAGATGGAGCAAATGGAGCTCCTATCCTGAGTGAGCTTCTAGAATAGTCTGGACATAAGTCAAATTGACATGGAACTATGCTTCACACACACCTACTCCAGGCCTTCTAATTTGGGTTCCATCTCTAGCACACAGAAGAACAAACTTTCCCAGCCATGTGTGTGATGTGGTGTGTGCCTTACACCCTGCCCCGATGGCATCAGTGGGAACACAGACAGCTGCAGAGCATGGCTATCCACAGCTAACTGGTTTGCTCATGATGCTGACGGAAGGACATGCATGGACACTAGGGACAAGTAGGAGTAGGCTACCCTAGGCAGGTGGGATGGCACTCCAGGAGACACCTAGAAGTGCCGGGCTTGCTCTCTCTGCTGGCAGGCTGTCCACTCAGCTGTGCCTCCAGTCTCAACTCAGTGCTTCCTCCAAGGGAGAGGGAGCAAGGGTGAGGACAGAGGCAAGAGGGCAAGACAGGAACAGAGTGAACTGAAGCCTCTGCGTGCGCTTTGCACCAGGTCCCATTTCTCAGCAGGAAAAGGGCAGCGTGTGGGAAGGAGTGGCAGGGACCGGAGGAGAGGCAGAAAAGCAACACAGGTGTGCAAAGTGAGCCCTTGGCCTGGCCAGGGTGGTAGTGTCGGAACAAGACCAGCTCTGAAATGCTGGGGCCAACCTGTGTCCCCTGAGGAACGAGAGGGAGGGTGTGGTCTGAGGCTCCAGGGGCCCTAAGTACTTTCTCATTACGGGAGAGGACAGCAGCGCTTAGTTGGCAAGGGCAAGAGTAAGCAAGATCCACCACAGGCGGGAGGAAGGAGTGGGCGTGGGGGTGCATGTGGCTTCCACTCGCCCTGACCTCAAGTTTCAGTTCAGCTTGGCTCGAATTTGTTTTCTTTGAGGGCTTCCCTTCCTGGAAATTTGTATGATCAACTGCCCGGAAGTCTGAACTTTTGGTTATGAGGGTCTGTGTTGTGATAGTCTGGGGAGGTTCTCTGACCTTAGCAAGATCATTTCTTGACCAATTTCTAATGTGGTTATTGGAGGGGAAAAACATCATCTTTGCCTTGAACCTGACAAACCCAGCTTGGCAGATTGCTTCGTTTTCCTGGGCCTCATCTGTCACTCCACAGAGGTGCCATCCTGGAACTGTGACAATCTCTAATGCATCATGGTTTATAAATGAGTCTGACATGCTGCCTGGCACTTGAAAAACACTTACAATCAATCAGGCAAATCAGAAAAGCTGTAAAAATAGCGTATAGCTTATGCACCCACTGCCAAGAAAAGCTACAAAGGATACACTCACAGTCAACCAGCCAGAGACATACAATTAAAAGAACCAGAAAAAAGTGTCTACAATGTTACACAGGTCAGCACACTCAGGTTTGCAAAGTTTTATGAGCACATGGGCATGCCATTTGCTTCAGTATATGGCCGCTTCTTGATAGAAGACAGAGTTGAATAGCTGTGACAGAAAGTATATGACCAAGGGCTGGGGAGATGGCTCAGTAGAATAAGCACTTCCCTGGCAAGCACAAGGGCTTGAGTTCAATCCCTGGTTCCTCAAAAAA